>NQII01010912.1:18087-30008 GCA_002778355.1 Clitarchus hookeri
GTGTTCCTGGTGGTTCATTTGACGAAGGTTATGTGTTCAGTAACCCACCCTTCTCCCTTTCCCCCTCCCAGCTGCATGACGGTTACTGGTTTACTAGATGTCCACACACGTAGTATACAGTACTGAACAAATCAAGCCAGACTTGCAACCACACACCGGCTACCACTGCTTCCGTTTCGTGAGCGTAGTTTCAACAACCACATTCTTAGAAGCTATAAAACTTGATTCGTCTATGACTGCTCTAGGGGAAACTGGTCTGCGAAACTTTGCGTCTTGCAGACATTTTTGTATGGATGGTCTGTAGATGTAGAGAACGGGCACGATTCAGGAGATAACCAGAAAATCTATGGTCAGCGAAACAGAAGGGTCATTTGTTAGTCGGCTGTCATACGAGAAAGAAGTAAAACAGAAGAGCCTTGTGTGCATACAACATTAAGTTTCTTTCACGAAACTTAGGACTCGGGATGGATAAATACCGCCGTACGGTTGTAGAGCTCGTACATAAGTATGAAGCATAAAAGAAGCACTGACAATTCAGGTATTCTTGTTTATTTGTTTTTCAAGAATTTTATTTAAAGGGCGTTGAATTGAGAAGGTATATTTAAGAGTTTTGAAATCCCCAAAAAATTTCCTATATATTTATATTATATTTTATGTTTTAATACTATATAGTTCCATAACGAAAGTTATAAAAAGGAAGCAAAGAAATAAACAAAACTGAAAGTTATAATGGGCGCCCAGCAACATATGTGAACGACGAGAACGTTGTGAAAGTAGAGACGCTGTTGGAAAAAGAGGAACTTTATCGATTTGTGAATTGTCAGCTAAACGACGTTGTTGGACGTTCATTACTCGGTTGAATCTGGACACATGAATACGGCCGATCTGCTCATTGCTTCTTCACCGTACGCTTGTTTGACCCTATCCTGAAAATTTTTGCGTAAATTGACGCAACATTCAATGGCGATCCTGTGTATAGTTATTAGCGATATAGCCTTCTCATCTGCCATTATAATGCACATGACAGTTCATATTTTATAGCGTGCAAAAAAAAAACGGGGTGTGGCTGTGTCAGTAATACGGCCGAGAGTTTTACGTAAACACGTCTTCGTTAGCGGGTAATATTTTTTATTTGGGATATCGGAACAAAATGAAATTAACTAAATAAATACTGGACTTTTGACGAGATCTTCCGTTTGGCACCAATCGCGAGATGTACTGGCCGGAAATTTTCGCCCGAATCCAAAATCGCCGCTAGTCTCCGTGCCCCCCCTCCCCTGTACGATCACATGCGCGGCGCCAATTAAAGGTGATTCTTCCATCGTAGTCGTGTACCCTAGTGAACAAGACCAAATTTATTTCAATAATGTAATTAGTACCGAAGTTAAAGTGTTGAAATGGATCACCCTGCAAGCGTTGCATAGCTGTTTCCGACCTAGACCTGGACGTAGTAACGAAGAAAAAAAAAAAAAANAAAAAAAAAAAAAAAAACATTGCGCTTTGGCTTTACACTGAGAGGCTGTTCACGGTAAAGTGAGCGCTTTCGAGGCCCTAGTTACTTTTTTCCGTTCAGCAATTTTTTATCCTTCCATCACTTTGTAAAATAAATTTTGCCATGTAAGTAATAAACAGGTGTATATATTTCACTGGACTCGAAATTTAACGTCTATAGTTACAATAAAATATATTTATTGACTGTTATTCCAAATGAGAGACTTCAAATAGTGCTCACTTTACCGTGAATGGTCTATATCAATAATGCACGTCATAGCATCTCTTCGCGGGTGACAGTCACCGAATCGTTCTACTGTGTGTTTTTGAACAGCACCGACAAACTTCGACAGGTTATCTCTCACGAAAATATAAGAAGAAAAAATTATATACACGTTTCCAATAAATTATTTTTAAGGGAGCTGTACGCCGTCGTCAAGTATTAAATAAAAATTTTTCTTGTGTCTTTTGTATTGCCTACCTGTCAGGCGACATACATTATGTTTTGAGAGCTACGCGTGGAGTTGGAGTTGAGAGATTGGGGCGGCCCTTAATAACGAGGTATTGAGAGCCGTCGAGGGTGAAATGAGGTGAGAATCAAGCAGCGACGGAATGAAAGGGCGGGGGAAACTGGCGACCTTCGAGAAAACCCGCCGACCAGCGGCATCGTCCGGCACCCACTTTCAAAAATCCGTGAGTGACTCGGCCGGGGATTGAGCCCGGTTCACCTTGGTGAGAGGCGAGCAGTATAACCGCTCAGCCACCGCGGCCCCATCTCGCATGAAATTATGGAAAACTGTTCACCTGGGAGTGTTCCGACAAGACGAACGTTTTGTTGATTTACATGTGTTAGTTCATGACATGTCTTAAATAATTGCGTAGGCCCATACACCTTAGGGTTACATCACTTTATTCTAAAATAAAGATGGCAATCCCCATTTTCACCCTGAAAGGGGATGATATTGGCAAGCGCGTTTCCTTTCTACAAAACACCATTCCCTGATTTATTGCTTAATCGCAAGGAATTTATAATGTTTTAAACGAAAAGTAAATTAGAATTCGATATTTGGGGACACGAATTTCTTAATAATCACTTTAAAGGAAAAGTTTTATATAGTTTTTTGTCTTATTTGTTAATAAGGAATAACCAGCTGGAGTTTGTCGCTGGTGTTAAAAAATCATTCTTCATAGAATCGGCGCAGCGTTTTCAGTCCACGTCCTTCCAGAAAAGTCATCGTTCAGAGCACGTCCTGTCTGGAGGGGACCTAATAGTCTCATTGGAGGTTGTCCATTCGACACGTGCTAAGACAGCAGAGATCGGTAGCTATGTGTTCTGGGAAGGGTGACGCTGTCTGGTAAAGGAAGCGGAAGTGAAGGCCACAGCATGCACGACCTTAACTGCCCGTGACTAGGCAGGAATGTGCAACCACGTCGGCCAAGACTATTGGTACAGACTCACTCGGACCGACTGTTTGCAAGAGAGCATGTGACCCGGGAATGAGAGAACCTCCAGAGTATGTGAGCTTCGTATTTCTGACGCTTTAACATCCTGCGTGAAAAAAAAAACTAAAACAGGTATAAAAGCCCTCTTACAATCAGTTAATCCTTTCATGCCCAATGTAGGCCGGTGGCGTGTGGTGGAGTGTTGCAAGGTGAGCTGGTGTTTGCTCAGTGTTTTACACACTCGGCGCACGTGGTGAGAACCAGTAACCAGAGTGAAGCTGGGAGAAACTGAATGTACTGCGGCCACTCACGAGAGAGCGGCGAGGCACCCCAATTACACACGTGCTGTGACGTCAAATGCACCACTGCGTGTCAGTGGCCGATGCGTAAACTAGCAAACGATTAGGTATAGAACGGAGCAAAACACAGCTTACCTTGCAACAGTTCATCACACGCCGCTGTGTGGACAGTCGTCAACATGTTGCACAGAAAAGTTATATTTGATCGGTACTGTACTCTGCGAGGCTGAGTGTCCAATGATCTTCCATGTTGGTATCTGATTCCTAAACCATGTTACTGCACTACGTTATGACTGGTTCATGTCACTGATCATCAAGCACAAATATTACAGATTACTGGTTGTAATAATGAAACAAGTTCTTTGTCAGCTCTTTAGTACAGTACGCATCAAAACATTCCTAATTTGCAACACCAAAAGTTATTAATTGATGGGAATGAAAGGGTTAATGCTTCTTTAGACAGTTATGTGCGTGTGCATTGGAATTATTCATTTATATTGCAGTCGGCATCTGTTTATTTATTTAAGGAAATATTACCCACAAAATTAAATGAGAACGTATTTTTTTCGCTTTATTTTAATAAGCACGTTCAAATATATCAGGTAGGCCTGGTTACCATTAAATCTACCATTGAATCGTGACTCGAACTCAGCCCGTTAGAAATTTCTTATTTCGAAACTAGGTTTTGATAACCATTTCCCAGTTCGACTCTGTGATCAAGAAATGTTTTGGCCATGGAATGTTCTTCTCAGGACTCGATACAGGAAGTTTAAACTTCAAGATGATTATAAGAAGTACTGTTACAAGTGTCAAACACTCTCAGTGGCAGTTACTCGATTACATGTAGCACACAACGATGCCAACATTAGTGTACTCAGTAAAGTGCAAATTTCCGCTCTCTTATGTAGGCAGACAATGCGCATGACTTCACCAACGTGCATTACATTTTTATTTTCCGGATAATATTACTTAGTGTATTTCATTTTTCGGAATGTAAATCTTAACCATATAGTTGAAACACTTCTTATAAAACTTTTCAGGTGGATATTCATTAAAATACATGTAGATGCAATAGCCACATTGACACAGAAGACCGTGCTACCGCCATCACAATTTAAATAAGTATGTAAGAACGTGTTTCTATCACATTTACAGAAAATAACTACGTGATATCATGTTTATAATTCCAAGGAACATGCAGTAAATATTTAGTTTTAGTGTTTTTTTAAATGCCAAAGTTTCGAGATGGTGGAACCTTGACTTCGAGTTTCTTCGGGAAGGATGTTTTTTCTTTTTTTCGAATTGTGAAGGCGTTGGTAACTTGCTTCTCAGCTACTTAGAGGCATGTGAAAACTTAAAGTGCCACTTAAAATTCTGTCCGTTGCGAAATTTGTTCAATCAGAGTTTAACCGCGTTCGGAAACACTTCTAGGTCAACTCGATCCTTTACTCGATCAACCCTGAGTGAACTCCTGTCTTCAGCAGACGAAAAAAGCAAAACGGTGTGGAAATAAAAAATATTGAAACAACTAAGGGCTGTGTGACGCGCGCGCAAGAGAAATACGAGACTCGTAATTATGGAAGACGTTTTCTGGCTTCTTGATAAAAACAGTGGAGGTATTTTTCAAGTTGTTATGTTGGCACAAATATCTTATATTAGCAACTAAAATCATGTAATAAATATTTCACGCTTTAACATGGTTTTACGCTATTTCTGTCTTTGTTAAGGTTCGTGGCATTGTCCTGCAACACGAAATTAAGCAAATGCAACAAATTTTCCAGTTTTTTTAAATACAATCACTGTACTACTCTGTAGTGTTAGTAAATCACCTGGTTAACCAACATTTACCATTGTAAACCTCGTCATGTGTGAGTCAACCCAGTTTATAATGGGGAACGAACTCTTTATATCTTGGATTAATCAGTTTTATGCCGTACGTTCTATTTCGTAAGGTGCACCGAAATTTTTGGCAAGACGGAGAGCAGATAATAGCTACCCAAACATTCTTAAATCATTACACCTTTGCTGATTTTGCTAACTAGTTATTTTCTAACAGGTAGCAGCCAATATGAAAAAGTGGTTATTTTGTGCAGGCGACCACAAAGTCGCAGGCAGTAAGAGGGCCCCGTGCAGTAAAGACTCCATAAAGGTAGAGTGAGCTACAACCTTTGCCTTGTTGGCACACAAAGCGTGAAACTTAGAAAACACTAAATCTAAATAAGTTATTTCAATTAGTTGAATTATTTTACTGAATCTTCAGTTAATGAGTTTTTATCTAATAGCGAATTAGTAGAATGCACTGGGGTTTAACTGCCAGGCTAGTGCACTCCACAAGGTATCAGTAGAAATCACTCTTTTAATCAGTGAATAACAGCAACTAAATTGATCAGTAGAATTTTACTTATTCAAATGGAACAGTTTAATAAACTCTGAAGTCGAATTAGCTGATTTGGAGCAGTTTTATCTATTTCGATTTTAGAGTGTATGCGCTGCCAGGTTTCGGAGAAAAGTATATGAAACATAGATGTCTCTCTAACAGGTTAGTTTTCGTGAATACCGCCTGTGAGCTAACTCCGTGCTAGAATCGAAATAACCGTTACCATAAACATATCCTTGCCCACAATCAATGCCATAATAACAATTCTGTGCTACAGAATGGGAACTTTTTACACATAGTTATTAGAATTTTTGCTAATGGAGACTGGCCAAATTGTTGCACGTATGTTCTTTCCCTCTGTTTTGCATGTAAAACTCTCGTCAGTAAATTTTCGTGGTGGGCACAGAAGAAATACTGGAACTGTTGTAGGAATTTTCAGAAACCACAAGTGAACGCGCAAACAGAAATACAGTAATCGGAGTCAAATGTGCGTCTGTTATCGCGACCGGAATCTACGGGTGTGTAAGTGTATTTTGCGTGTATAGTAATAAGAGTGTATTCTGATTGGCTAAGCTTGGGTTCTCGCACAAGGCAGTTCAAATATCACCAACTTGTTAAGCAGCTATGCGTTGACAATGATTATGGGCATTGCTTTGCATCATTATACGGGAGACATTAAACTCATACAGTTATTGGTATGGTTACGGTTAAAGACACGGGAATTTTGTGAAAGTAGGGCCGCGATGGTGTAGTGGTTAGACTACTCGCCTCCCACCCCGGGTTCGATTCCCGGCGCGGTTGCTCCCGGATTTTTGCACGTGGGAATCGTGCCGGACGATGCCGCTGGTCAGTGGGTTTTCTCGGGGAGCTTCCTTTTCCCCCGCCCTTGCATTTCAACGCTACTCCATACCTACCTCGCGTCACCCTCATCGGCTCTCAAGATTTTGTTGTTAAAAGCCAACCAAATTTCTCAATTAAAATTTATTTTTGGTTAAATTGAACTTTTACTTATATTTTATGTGTAAATAATAATATTTCATTTATAATTAATATGAATAAATACAGTAAGAAAACAGTTGTGCCGGTAATGTCCAGTAATAAATAGTTCTCATGCTAAACATTATTAAATTAAGGGGCTCACGAATGTGGTGCGTCGTCCCTTTGGTGTAATTTTACTTGGCGTGCATATGATTTGTGTGCATGAGGCGGAGGAATATCCCAAAAGAAGAACTTGAGCAGGGCTTCAGGAAAGTTGCAAGTAATCAAGATTGGACAATAGCTCGACGTCTTGATGCGGCGAGAGGAGGGACGCAAAAGCGTGTGTTTGGACACGGTCGACGTGAGTCACTTCCTGTGGCGGGGGTTCCCTCCCCAGACCTGCTGGAGCGGTGGTCGGTGTAAAAGGGAGGAACAACAGGAAGACTGTCTCCCCCCCCCCACAACTGCCCTTCCTCCTGGCAACTCATGTCACGGTGGGATGAACCGACCGCCTACACCCGGTCCAGAGCACAGCCCAGATGCTATCTCGCCTGCCCGCTATTACCATGTTTTCTCCACCTTTCATTCCGGCCGTCACGCAAGCTTGTCCCGCGCGCACGCACACGCTTCCAGTTACTTCCAACTTTTCTGAAGTTCTACTTCCAGGATATTCCTCCGCCTCGTGTGAACAAAGATTAATCGAAAAAGTAAACCGAAGGGGCTACGAACCGCATTCGTGCGCACTCAGTGTAATAGTATTTTGCACTAGAAGTATTCCTTACTACGCCTTACCAACACACCTATTTTATCACTGTTTCTATTCATATTAATTATAAATGCAATATTACAATTTATAGATAAAATATAAATCAAATCTCTGTTTTACAAAAAATAAGGTACATTTGTATTATTTTATATTAACACAAGCATAAAACGTTTGTAACACATAACATAATTAAAAACCAACCAAACATGTCATATATGGGGTGATTTTTTAAGGGTTTGTTTCAAAAAGTATGAAAAAACCGTGAATGGAATATAGCCATTGGCCTCACGCACACTAGTACAGACAACGACTAAACTAAGAACTCGTATTATATCTTAATATTGATTTTAAAAATTTTGGTATAATTAATGTTGTGACGTGATTATAAGTACGTAATTCAGTTGTTATGCCTGTACGTACTGCTGTGTAAGGTCATGAACTAGTAAGGGAAAGAGGTACTTCAGGAGTTTTTATTTATTTAAACAAGCTAGAAAAATCAGGAATTAAATATGAAGCGGGAAGGTTACCCAGTTAGTAATTATTTGCCCCGCGAAGACTCTAAAATGTCCGGGTACATTAGCTCGCCACTGGCTGGACAAGGAACTGTAGCTGACAGCCATACCTCCCTGATAGCCTGGTGGTCTTCAGATCACACTGGTTCAACGAGGTATGGCGGCATCAGAACTTGGATGGGTGGCTGTCCGAGGAACGTCACGTATCCCAAGACGCACATCAAACATTAGGCAGGCCTTCTATAGTATCATCACAAGTTAGGCGAGGAGCGAGTGTGGCAAATCTGTGAAGAAATATGACATTGAAGAAGATAATGAGAGAAGCCTTTTAGAGCAGTGTCACTCCCGAACCGACATGACTGACGAGGGGGCCGCGATGTGAAGTGGTTAGATTACTCGCCTCCCACCTAGGGCTCGACTCCCGGCGGTGCCGCATCCCGGACGATGCCGCTGGTAGGTGGGTTTTCTCGGGAATCTCCCATTTCCCCCCGACCTTGCATTCCGGCGCTGCTCCATACTCACCTTACTTCACTCTCATATGCTCTCAAGACCTTGGTGTTACGAACCGCCCAAATCTCTCCACTCATGACTGACGAGGATGTCGCTGCTGACGTCACGTCATGAGGCTTAGGAAAAAATGGAAAACAAGGAGGTAGGTATAAGACAGTAGACTACCGCAAAACGAACCAACAAGCTGACAACCGCCTCTGCCATAACGATATTTAAATGAAGTAATACGCAACTCTTCAACCCCAAGTGTAGTATTTGTTTACGCACAGAAGCATTACGTAACTAGACAACACTTCTGTAGGTACGCAATTTTTATTAAAGTGTGAGAAACTTGCCATAATTATTTTGTGTCTAATTTTCCAAATTTCATCTATGTATCAAGTATTTAAAATACGGGCTTTTTGAACTTATTTAATCATCTTTATCTCGGTTGACCAAGAATATATAAGCTATGTGAGATCAATAATTTCATTATTTTACAGCTATAGTTACGTTATGCTATTTCGTAAGATGTAACGTCTGTGTCGGAAAGCTTCCGTCACATAAAGATAGAAAACTCAGACAAATATAAATAAATATAAGGTTGCGAGGCATATAGCGAAAGTTTCTGAAATAATCCAGTATTACAGCATATCGGTGAACATACTGTTAACTAGAACCAAACAAAATGATGGTTGACTTATTAAAAACCTAAATTATTTTACACAAAACACGCTCTGCTTCACAGCGATTCGCAACAATATACAAATGTTCGCCTGTATTCGTTCACATAATTTTCCATAGTTCGCACGAGACTCCTCATTTGAATATTTTCTAGATTCATAACTCGTTACAAATTAAAAGTTTCCTTGCCCGCGCATAACTTATTTGAGCCGCTAAATATACCAATTAGTATGTGTATATATATATATATATAAACAAAAAAAAACGCTCCCAACAAAATTTATGAGCACGGTGATCGGCGAATTAATATTATAAGCATTTACATTTCATTCCTTCATATTCCTGGTATTATTATTTTTGATGACGTGTAAATTAGAACAATTCAACTCATATTCATTCCCTTTAAAACGTTTATTATACTTCTTCGACGACGAACGTCTTATGGAGTTATCAAGGCTTACTTGAATAACGAGGTTCGGGTCTTGCTCGAGCATCCATATCTCTGCTGCGTATGTTTCAATTTTCAGTCTATTCCGACAGTCTTAAAAAGTAAGTCTGGCACTTCCTGTCATCACAATTATTTTGACCTAGGTTTCACACAGTTTTTAACAGACTACATCTGCTGTATTTTCTAGGTTACGACTTAACTCTTCCCTGCCGTGTGATTAGTATCCCAGTCTTCAAATGCCGGAAATTGTTTTGTGTTTCTATGAACGGGCTATAGCTGCGAGACTGGCACACATTGCAGCGTTTAAGCCAGATACGAAGCGAGAAAAAGAGTGGAAAGCAATTTAATGGCCTGCGGGTAAGTTGGAGGGAAAAAAAACTTACGCGAACGTGATGTCNTTCCAGGATATTCCTCCGCCTCGTGTGAACAAAGATTAATCGAAAAAGTAAACCGAAGGGGCTACGAACCGCATTCGTGCGCACTCAGTGTAATAGTATTTTGCACTAGAAGTATTCCTTACTACGCCTTACCAACACACCTATTTTATCACTGTTTCTATTCATATTAATTATAAATGCAATATTACAATTTATAGATAAAATATAAATCAAATCTCTGTTTTACAAAAAATAAGGTACATTTGTATTATTTTATATTAACACAAGCATAAAACGTTTGTAACACATAACATAATTAAAAACCAACCAAACATGTCATATATGGGGTGATTTTTTAAGGGTTTGTTTCAAAAAGTATGAAAAAACCGTGAATGGAATATAGCCATTGGCCTCACGCACACTAGTACAGACAACGACTAAACTAAGAACTCGTATTATATCTTAATATTGATTTTAAAAATTTTGGTATAATTAATGTTGTGACGTGATTATAAGTACGTAATTCAGTTGTTATGCCTGTACGTACTGCTGTGTAAGGTCATGAACTAGTAAGGGAAAGAGGTACTTCAGGAGTTTTTATTTATTTAAACAAGCTAGAAAAATCAGGAATTAAATATGAAGCGGGAAGGTTACCCAGTTAGTAATTATTTGCCCCGCGAAGACTCTAAAATGTCCGGGTACATTAGCTCGCCACTGGCTGGACAAGGAACTGTAGCTGACAGCCATACCTCCCTGATAGCCTGGTGGTCTTCAGATCACACTGGTTCAACGAGGTATGGCGGCATCAGAACTTGGATGGGTGGCTGTCCGAGGAACGTCACGTATCCCAAGACGCACATCAAACATTAGGCAGGCCTTCTATAGTATCATCACAAGTTAGGCGAGGAGCGAGTGTGGCAAATCTGTGAAGAAATATGACATTGAAGAAGATAATGAGAGAAGCCTTTTAGAGCAGTGTCACTCCCGAACCGACATGACTGACGAGGGGGCCGCGATGTGAAGTGGTTAGATTACTCGCCTCCCACCTAGGGCTCGACTCCCGGCGGTGCCGCATCCCGGACGATGCCGCTGGTAGGTGGGTTTTCTCGGGAATCTCCCATTTCCCCCCGACCTTGCATTCCGGCGCTGCTCCATACTCACCTTACTTCACTCTCATATGCTCTCAAGACCTTGGTGTTACGAACCGCCCAAATCTCTCCACTCATGACTGACGAGGATGTCGCTGCTGACGTCACGTCATGAGGCTTAGGAAAAAATGGAAAACAAGGAGGTAGGTATAAGACAGTAGACTACCGCAAAACGAACCAACAAGCTGACAACCGCCTCTGCCATAACGATATTTAAATGAAGTAATACGCAACTCTTCAACCCCAAGTGTAGTATTTGTTTACGCACAGAAGCATTACGTAACTAGACAACACTTCTGTAGGTACGCAATTTTTATTAAAGTGTGAGAAACTTGCCATAATTATTTTGTGTCTAATTTTCCAAATTTCATCTATGTATCAAGTATTTAAAATACGGGCTTTTTGAACTTATTTAATCATCTTTATCTCGGTTGACCAAGAATATATAAGCTATGTGAGATCAATAATTTCATTATTTTACAGCTATAGTTACGTTATGCTATTTCGTAAGATGTAACGTCTGTGTCGGAAAGCTTCCGTCACATAAAGATAGAAAACTCAGACAAATATAAATAAATATAAGGTTGCGAGGCATATAGCGAAAGTTTCTGAAATAATCCAGTATTACAGCATATCGGTGAACATACTGTTAACTAGAACCAAACAAAATGATGGTTGACTTATTAAAAACCTAAATTATTTTACACAAAACACGCTCTGCTTCACAGCGATTCGCAACAATATACAAATGTTCGCCTGTATTCGTTCACATAATTTTCCATAGTTCGCACGAGACTCCTCATTTGAATATTTTCTAGATTCATAACTCGTTACAAATTAAAAGTTTCCTTGCCCGCGCATAACTTATTTGAGCCGCTAAATATACCAATTAGTATGTGTATATATATA
>NQII01010913.1:4637-14903 GCA_002778355.1 Clitarchus hookeri
CTGTTTTGCCTGTTTCCAATACTGTCAAAGTGATGGTTGGAGTCATGTTCAGTCCCAGACGTCTCGCTGTAATGGACTTAATCTTTTGAAAACATTGAGTGGTTGTTACTGTGGTGCTGACAGTCACCTTTCTTTGGCTGTATCGTGCCCTGGTCCGTAGCAAACTAGACTATGGCAGTGTCGTTTACTCTTCTGCTAAGCAGTCTGTTTTGTATCCACTAGTAAGTGTTCACCATGCTAGTATTCACATTGCGACGGGCTTTTTGCACGTGCCCTGTTATCAGTATTTGTGCTGTGGCTGGTGAACGTTTTCTCCACTACAAGAGTGACCAACTGCTACTATCCTATGGGGTGCGTGTGTTTGAACTCATCTCACCTTCACTATTCTGCTTTTCTCCATCCGCTCCATGAACTGCTGTACTCCGCTGGGCCACGCTCTCCTCAGCCAGCATCTGTTCAATTTGCACATACCCTGGAGCAGTATGACTGCCTCGCAGTGACCAGCCGTGGCTTACAACATAGGTTGAGGTGCGCCTCAATGTGGCAGAATTTCCTAAGATGGCCACTCCTGGTGTGTACAAGGGCCTTTTCCTTGATCTTTTGTGTTGTGTGGTTTTATTTCCTTTTACACTGATCGTTCCAAAACAGATATCTCGAGGGGATGCACCTTTGTCATTGGTGCTTCTAGGTATATTTTTGTATGTCATCCATCTTGCAGTATTTTAACTGCGGAGCTTTTTGCTATTTTCAAGGGTCTGAGTTTTATCAGTAGCGGGTTTCACTGTAAATGCTTTTTGTGCTCGGATTCGATCAGTGCCATTACAGCCATTCAATTTGGCTCCACAGCTCATCCGCTTCTTTCCATGATCCGTGAGAAGTTGGTGTGGGCATGTGGTATAGTATTGATGTCGTCTTCCTGTGGGTTCCAGGGCATGTGATACTCCTGTCCTATGTACGATGTGCTGCGTAGTCCGTGGCCTTGTCTGGCATGCTTGGCAGCTGGAGTGGACTTCTCTCCTGCTGTCTACAAGTTATGGGCAATCTCTGACTTACTTGTTTGCGCTCGACCTGTTGTTTCTTGTACCTGCGGGGAAGATNGCGCTCGACCTGTTGTTTCTTGTACCTGCGGGGAAGATGTGGTTTCTCGCCTTCACATCGGGCATACAATACCTGCTTCGTGGTGAACCCTCTCATGAGTGTGATGCCTGTGCACTCCCTTGACTAAGCGGAACATTCTGGTGGAGTGTCGCAGGTTTGACCAGGCTCGTCGCACTGTTAATGTTCTTGACGACCTATGGTGAAGGTTTTTGATGGTGGTAATTCTGTGACCTGCCTATTCCCATTTTTACGTGCGCCAGGTCTTTTTGATTTGTTGTGACTTGGTTTTTTGTGTTTGTGTGGTTCTTCTGGAATATTTTCTCCTGTTTTATTAATTGTTTTGCGACTATCCTTTTGCCTCTTGTTTAGATTTTTAATCTGTTTGTTCTCTGCCTTTTGTTTCTGCCTCCTGTGTAGGTTTTTATGTGTTTACCTGACTTTAGTTTTTGCCTCCCGTGGAGATTTTTAATGAGTTTTATTCTTCTATATTTTTGTGCACGCTAATGACTGCTGTCGAGAGCCCCCAATACTACTCACTCACTCTTGGATCAACATGTTTATATACTGTGGCATGCTTGAGATTTAATTGCACGATCATAGAGACACATATTGAAGGTCCAGAAACCTAAATAATACATAGTGATATTCTTATAAAAATATTTCCATTTTAACAATTGAAAATGAAGAACTCACAAAATATGATATACATAAATTATTAAGTAACTTAAAGAAAAATATTCTTGAATCAAGGAATATAGAAAACAATAACCAGATAAAGGTTGACATAACATTAATTACAGGTAACTAAGCTGGTTTTAAAAACGATTATGTAAACAGAAATAGTAAGCAGAACTAGAGCATGTCGCAATTGAAAAAATTGGAGCCACGTCATTTATTAAGAATTGAATGTTACAAAATTAACTTTGTAATGACTCAGTGTTCATAATTTTCGGGACACGTGTTTCATTTTCTTTTGTTTTAGTAAGCTTCGTAATATTTTTATCGGGTTTGAAATTAAAAGCAGTGGTGGTTTGTTTTACAGTAATAGTGTGTTTATCGGGCATACGTTTGCTCTTTTACGTTTATCAGGCGTCCGGTTGTCGTTTCAAAAGTTTGATTTTTTGGTAAGCGTCAGCATTATTTAGAAACTTTCAGGCTGTGTCGACAGGTTTTGTATGAGAAGTTCGTTTATCTTTATCTTGACGGCGCAGTTAAGCGAGACACAGCGCAGTTTGGAAGACGCTGCTGGCAGATGCCAGCTGCCATGCCCTTATCTTTGGAGAAGGGGCGATAGGCCTGCAGAATAAATACTCTGGGTGTCTTAGCCTAAATAAGAAAAAAAGTAACCAACCGTAAGAGANATAGGCCTGCAGAATAAATACTCTGGGTGTCTTAGCCTAAATAAGAAAAAAAGTAACCAACCGTAAGAGAAGACGTATTGGTCGTGAAGAGCTTCACCCACACCGGTAAGCACCCGCGACCGCTAAATCTTTTTCACTTCAATTCTATTAAATTATTTCCGCCGGTGTGGGAGGTCGCTAGGGTGCCAGGAGGGGCGAAAGTCCCTCCTGCCTTCGTAACTTCTTCTTGCGATGCAAGTTTTTGAGACATGAATAATTCGTAAACGACTGTGGCGCTGTACTACACTTGTCTGTTTATCTGTGAACAGTTCGCACTCTGCATACCTGGACTTCTTATGAGAACTGTGTCACTAAAATGATAAATAAAAGTATGGAACCAAACAAAACCGGAACTTAATTTATTTATTATTTAATTGGCGTCCATTTTAAAGAGTCTCGTGTTACTCCGTCTTGAGCTAATAGAGCGGTAGTCGGCAACTTAAAGCCGGCTGTAACTGTGCGCGTGCCACGTTACAACTTGAAGAGGTGATAACACACGACACACCTGAGCACATGCATATTAGATACATTATAAACATATGATGCATATTCATGCACTCATACTAGCAGTAACAAATAGGCTGAAAATATTTCAATGTACATTATTACAATGTTCATTAGGTCATTTTCTTGTTATCTTGAAAACCTCTTCATGAAGTTGGTTTTTGTCATTCATTATAAGCTACTGGACAATCCTGCTTGCTACCACTGTATTTTCCACAGTGATCACAGGTATATTTGTTACTGCATTAGACGGGCGTACTGGAACTGGACCAGTTTATGTTAGATATGCTTACATCTTAGGTGATGTCATCACATTGTAGTGTGTAGCATTGTGTCGTGTTATGCAAGGCTCTTTGTATGGAAGGTGTTGACAGTGCTGATATTAGTATTACGACTGGAGTGTTTCGTAAAGGCCCAGTCAGCCTTTGTGTGGAGGATGGTGCCCTGTGCTCAAGTACATGCATGAGCAACTGCTCTCATCATTTGGTGTGAGGCGATCACTTTATCTACACTTATCAACCTCTCAACGGAACAATAAAAATTCCTGAAATCAGCACAATGAGCCCTGAAAATCCATCACTGCATACAGGCACATCAGGATCTTACAAATCATACGACCTAACAAGAGGGGCATCAGAAAGAGCTAACCTAAAAAATTCCAGGAGTAACAGGATACAACGTAAAATGCTTACCACAAGTAGGTGGACTAGGGGTAGCCTCCGATGCAGGAAACACAAACATGCGCATAGAAAAATCACACTTCTTATGCAAAATGACCGGTCACGCACAACCACCGTCACTACACATAGGAATATTTCCAGTACGATCTAACGATCCAAGGAACACTACCAACTTCATAGCCTGCAGCGGCTACATACGTGTAACAACAGAAATAGTAAAAGAACATGACGCAGACTCACTATACACACTAAAAACTGTACAACCACACATCAACCAAGTATATGGCCCAACTGGATACTGGACTACAAAAGAATTCAGTCCATATAACGAAATACCACAAATAGAAAACGCAGTGTGCTTCGGACCCATCAAACCATAGCACCCACAACCACCACAAGGGGCTAAATAAACTCAGACCACGATCAGACGACGAACAATGTGTAAACGACTGCACTTGTAATTTGGTTTGGAGTTCTGTTAAATCAGAAGAAATAGAAAACAAATATGTGGCTCTCCAAGACACACAAGACAAACTCATTAATGCTTTAAAGGCAAAAAAGGCGGCTGCCTCATCAAAGAAACAAGAAAAATAATCAAAATGTATTTTATTAAATAAACACATATATATGTTACACACATTGGTTACATTTATTTCTTGCTTAACAATTCTGTTTCGACGTAATCAAACAACTCTTACGTGTACAGTGGATTGAACTTCTTAAGGCCTTTAATCTCACGCCACGTCTTGCAACTAAACCGCTCCATCGGAGCATCCCACTTCTCTCCAATAAAATGATTCCTGTTACTCAACACAATAAAAGGAGTTATTAATTGCACATATTCTTCCTAGCAATATTAACTTTATCTCCAGAAAATAAACATAACAAAGTCTCCTTAGATCCTTCATCAAAATTGGGATCGTCCCTANAATATTAACTTTATCTCCAGAAAATAAACATAACAAAGTCTCCTTAGATCCTTCATCAAAATTGGGATCGTCCCTAATAGCAAGTCTACAATAAGCAATATTCTGAAATCCAAATCTCTCAAATTTATTTACTTTATTACAATACCCAGTATTTATCATTGCATCTCCAATCATAGTTATNGAAATCCAAATCTCTCAAATTTATTTACTTTATTACAATACCCAGTATTTATCATTGCATCTCCAATCATAGTTATTAAAGTGCTCTTATACGCACTCGGCTCACTCACAATTTCAACATTTTGTTTATAGTTATACATAGCACACACTTCATATAATACAACTAAAACATGATCTACCCTCTCCTTAAAACCATTAAACTGAAACAACAAAAGTCTACTAACCCAATCACGAGTTTCAGACAAAGACAAATAATAATCATCAAAATCCTGCNAAACTGAAACAACAAAAGTCTACTAACCCAATCACGAGTTTCAGACAAAGACAAATAATAATCATCAAAATCCTGCCTTACAGCACTAAACACAACTTTATAAGGTACAAACTCACAATGATTCCCTCTTACAAAATCAACCAACTCCTTGTAACTAAAACTATTCACAATACTCCTTGCAACTGCAACAGCAGAATCAAACATCTTTTTATCTACATCCACTAACTTATAATGTCTCACCCAAAAGCTACTGCTTTGAATAAGATCAAAAGGAGTACAAACAAATAACAACACTCTAGATACCTTCTGTATACCTAACCTCATCGCTAGAACCCGCTTGAGTTCGAGAATTCCTTCGCAGTTCCAACTANTCTAGATACCTTCTGTATACCTAACCTCATCGCTAGAACCCGCTTGAGTTCGAGAATTCCTTCGCAGTTCCAACTATGCTTGAAAAATTATCATACCCAATCCTTCGCTATGCAGGCCTAGCCCTGAGGGGTCTGCACCAAACACTATCTCTTTCTTTACATGTTTCCACCAATCCTGCTTCGGCAATTGAGTCTCACTCCAAGGAAATAGTTTCTGTTGTGCTGCGTACCTTTTCTTCTCCAGGGGGAACCTGGACGTATACCTTACCCCTTCCTTTCTTGTGGAGATACAGGACAATGTTGATAAGGTAGTCAACGGTGCCAACTCCGAGCTTGTGGACGTTGTCGGTGGAACGCCTACAGACATCCAGTCCCGACAACAACGCACACCGGCACCGACGTCCGGAGTACTGGCAGTCATGCCACACATGGAAGTGAACGCGCTGCTCGTCGCCTCCGGTATGCTGATACACAATGGAGAATCCGTCTGGTCGCTCGGACTGTCTAGAAATAAGGAGTCGATGAATTCTACTACCTTCTGCAAGGGACTGGTAGCGGATAACATCACCCAGGATGTGACACCTTCTAATCCAGTCATAAATTCGTTCCATGTGGGATCTTGTGCCAATGTCACTGAAAGCTTGAGCTGAACTGCACGTAACAACCTGTCCACATCCACTCGAACATCCAGGCTCTTGCAACTTGGTAACTTTGCCGCCAAAAAACTTAAAAATTCCAGAGGAGACTTTTTGTGACATGCTGCTAGTGAAGATGACACGTAAAACACTTTTAAAACAAAATCGCAAATAGGATCAGTAAACTTCAATTTCTTTACAACTCCTTTACGAACAGCTAACTTACGTTTCAACTTAGACTTCTCAGGTGCACTTGGTGGTGTAACTTCCAATACCTCTACGGGAGACTGTGACTTGTCAGTCGGACATCGTTGTGCATGAACTCGCACAAGATATCCGAGTTCAACCAAAGTCGGCGAACTATTTCCGTCCTGCTTACACCAAAAAACGTGTACAATTGGTATTTCTGCATCTAAAATAACCTCATTGTCGCCAATATTCTTTACTATAACTGAACCAGGATAAAACATATTAGGATATCCAACAACTCGTGAATTAAATATATGATGACACACTCTCTTGCACTCCCAATTGTAAGGCTCTCGTTTCTGTACGACAACTAAGTCCAGTTGGTCACAAACTGAGGCAGCCTTGCAACCAAGTACGTTATCCAGACCAGAAAGAGCGGCCCAGCCAGTCTTCAGTTATACTTGAGAACAATCATCAGTTTCTACCTCCTCTTCCAAACAGAATGTCATACACTGAAATAGGAAAAAAGAGTAATCTCTGTCAAAGTGCGTAATAGCATCATCAGTGCCAAATGCACATTTACCAATTTGAGTAAAACCATTTATAATAGAATCTCCAACATCCTCATTGAACTTTACAAATACTGGTCTACTGAACTGTTCATACCTTCCCCTTAGTGCACTCCTGAGTATCGGCATTGTCGAGACTTCCTGGTCGCACTGATGACCGCAAGATACTTACCGCAGCCAACCGACACCCATATATACCAACTACAACTGCTGAACAAACACTTCAAAGATCACACCTAATCCAAAGTACCACTCTTACATAACAAAGATTCAACACGTCATCTTCATAACGTAAAGATAACAGTCACGTTAGAGAGATAACGGTAGGAAGCTATTCATTGAACACCACACTATTCACTCTATCCATTCCAGCAAAATGTTCTTCAGACCGTCACGGACACCCCTTCGGGTTGAATAGTTTTAGTTACAAGGAGTTGGTTGATTTTGTAAGAGGGAATCATTGAGAANTTTTGGGGTGAATAGTTTTAGTTACAAGGAGTTGGTTGATTTTGTAAGAGGGAATCATTGAGAAGCGGGAAAAAATGTAATATGACAAGCACATTTAAGAGTGTTTGTAATTAGCTAGTGTTTAGAATTTCAGTACATTCGGTATAATAATAATTAACAGAAAAAATGTACTGTAAAGTTTGCCAGAAGTGTCCAGAACTTTTCCATGCATCAGACGCAATTTCAAAACATGGACGACCTTTAACTGGCAGTTAAGAAGTGCGCACTTCACATTAGAAATACATATCTCTCTATCGAAAATTGCAAAGAATTTATGAGTGCAATAGCCAAGTTCGAATGTTACACACTAAATAATCTGAACATTGCTGATTTTTTTTCAGTCATGCGTGATGAGTCAATAGACAATGCTGTACTTGGGCAAGTCATGCTCTTCCAAGCGTAATCCATACTGATTTTGTAGCAGTCAGACTTATCAACATGCCTAATGCTACTCGTAGACCATTTCAGCCACTAGATAAGAAATGCACAGATAGACACAATGACGATGTTACTGATGAGTCAACTCAAAATTCTACATCTATAGTGTCAATATCAGGTATATTATCACAAGAAAATAGAGACATTTAAATATGGTGTATATTATAATTTATAATTAAAACAAGTATGTGGTATTACAAATAATTGAGCTTAAGTTTCTAAAATATTTGTGATTGTGAAATGAAAAACTTTTAGTTACAATGGGCAGGTGAAACTAATTATGGAGAGGTCAGACTAAAATTCTACCTGTCAGTTGGACAGTCAGCTTCATTCCTCTGCTCATAACCTCCTAATTATAAGAAGTGTTGACTAGGTGGAGACAAAAAGTATCTAATGTGCCATTTTGGCAGCGATTGACCACANTTATCTAATGTGCCATTTTGGCAGCGAGTGACCACATCTTGCTCTTGCATTCCTCTGCCATTTTTCCCTCAAATTCCCTTTTCCCTAAAAAAAGGTCTAAAAATTTTCAAAAATTTCCCTAAAATTTTTTAGAAATTTTTTTAAAAATTTATGATTGTTGTAATTTCTATTTTTGGTGACCCCAGGGTGATGGTGGCCATATTGGATGGTGCCTCGGACAGAGGCTTCCTCCGATGACCCCCTCCCTTCGTCGAGTCCCTTCCCTTCGTCGAGCCCCTCTAGCCATTAAATCTTCTGAAGAGAAAATATTACGTCACAAACATAGCATAGTGGCCATATTTGTTTTGACATGAAAACAGGTCTGAGGTATATGCTTGTTTGTGAATTAAAATTCCCAAAGTATTATTAGTATTATGTCACAATCATACCACAGCGGCCATATTTGTTTTGACTTAGGGCCACAGTAGCAGGGCAGTGGGTAGAGTACATGTTTAGAGTTTAGTATGAACACTTTTGTTTAGAATATGGTAAGGTATTTATTCAAATGAATTAAACACTTGTGTTTAATAGCACAATTAATGATATGTTCTGGTGTCCTTTACAAGTTTCTTGCAACTTTATCGAATATGCTTAACATTCAGTTTACATAGGTATTTTAAAAAAAAGGATCCTTTAATACTAATTAAAAAAACAGGTCTGAGGTTGATATATATGTCTTTATTAAACACAATACGTATACATTTTGTTTCGTAGTAAGCAATGCATTATATTCCACAGTAAACACATGCGTATCAGGTTTATGAAACAATATGATTTTACAAAATAAATACATTATATTCCTCTTTATTAAACATCTTACGAATAAGACATTATGCAAATGAAGCAATCTAATTTTACAATACAAATATATTATATTCCAGAGTATATATATAATAATAAAACAATTTAAGACGTGCACAAGGTCGGATAGTATGTGTTCGCGGGAAGTAGTACAAACATACCATTAACTACCACAATAAAATTGGTACTAAACATGCCGATTTAATAGTCATTTTAATATCTACCACACTATGCTGCCCTGATTTACCAAAACAAACCAAAGTTTAATTGTTACTTACGTATCATTAATATTTAAAGATATAATNCTATGCTGCCCTGATTTACCAAAACAAACCAAAGTTTAATTGTTACTTACGTATCATTAATATTTAAAGATATAATTAACTTTTCGCAGAATCAATATAATTGATACTAATAAATGCATGAAATTAAATGATGTTACTTGAACAAAACGTCACTACAATACGAGTATTTTTATACCAACATATTTCACTATTATCATTAAAAACCTATTGTTAATACAATCAACGTGCATTTCATTAACTTTGGCAGTAAAAAAATCAATTAAAAAGAAGTAATCAACCACGCTCACAATATCAGATACGATCATCTTCATCATTATCACTGTTGTCCGAAACATTTCCTCCCACTTCAATAATGATGGGCTGCACATTCACATGGCCATCATGTTGTAACTCTCTTTCACAGTCCTCTGCTATGAGCCCCTCAGAGTGAGCCGTGTACTTCTGCCACCTGAAAGTAAATATGTACAAAATGTGTGTTTGGAAAAAAAAAAATTTTTATAGAGGTTTACAGAGACAAATAATTTCTTTTATCCAACAAAAACATTAGAAACATGCATCAGCATGCAAACATGTGTGCGTGGCTGTGTGTTGACAAGCACCAACCTGCAAGTACATTGCTTCTGTACGAGAAACAACTCAGTTACCTGATAAGGTCACCTGGCCTTGACTGTCATAAATCACAAGGCATGAGAGAAATATGGAGTAAATGTGCAATATCAGATTATGTAGGTTGTAAAACACTCCTTGTCTAGAAATTTATTGCAAAAGCTGTTCCAAGATCAACACTCTACTCTGGAAGTGAGATTGCTGAGTATCAAATGACTACATATAACTTGTGTCGCCATGCAAGCAGTACATTTTGCCTCCGGTTGGCCTTACCGCGTGTTCCCATCAAAATCCCCATATAAACATACTAATTGCTGA
>NQII01010913.1:15099-34438 GCA_002778355.1 Clitarchus hookeri
AAAAAAACAATATCAATTCCTTAACGCAGTAGAGTGTACAATATTTGTTGTCATGCCATCTGTAGCTAATGCAAATAAACTTGATGGTTTGCCCACTCGAGAGCATGCCACGTATAATTGTCCGTGTGAAAAACATGGCGTGCTCAAATCTAAGCCACAAACAGACATTGTTTGGCCTTGAGATCGGTTGATGGTCATTGCAAATGCCAATCTAATTGGAAATTGAAGACGTTTGAATGGAATTGGCACATCTGTGGGTATAATAGGGATCCGTGGTAGCAAGATACTTTCACCTCGGAATTTGCCATTTAAAATGATGCATTCGATTACATTTTTCATCAATTTTTTAACAACTAATCGCGTGCCGTTGCACAGCCGTGGTGGATTTAAATTACGAAGTAAAATAACCGGAGATCCAACCTTTAATTGTAAATTATGCTGTGGCATGCCTATTAAATCTAAATANCTAAAGAGTTTAAAAACTCTGCTGGATAATTCACAGCTTCGGAAGCATCGCAAACAGAATCAATAGATTTGTATGTCACCAAGTCCCCTGGCAGCAATTGCTGTATCTTGAGATTTAATTCGTTGACGTCCACATTTTTTGCTGCTAAAATTGCTCTTTCTGCCAGCCACTCATGATGAATGTTTTGTGTGTCTACATCGGGAAATATGTGGTCAATGAGAGCATCTTGTGAATGAACGATTGTGCAGAAATCGGTCGGTAATTTTATGGATCTAGTTTCATCTGCAGTAACTTTTCCATCGCCGATATCTAATAGTTGTTTCGAAAATATTTCAGCGGATCGATCTTGAAGCATTTGAACGCGCATATTAACTGTCGGTTGTAATTTTTCAACATTACGCCATAGTGGCGATGATTTTAAACAGGCGTTGATTTCATCAGCATACGTTGAACGTGGAATGATGGGAAGCGTTTGTCTAAAATCACCTGATAGGAGTAATAGAGTACCACCAAATAGTTTGTCGTTGTTTTTGAGATATTTCAATGTCCTGTTCAATGCCTCAAGCGAATATTTGTGTGCCATAGTGCATTCATCCCAAATAATAATTTTACACTGTTTCAGGACTGTGGCTATGGACAAATTTTTCTTTATGTTGCACACTGCATCTGGGTTATTTTGAATATTTAGTGGCAACTTAAACGCTGAATGAGCTGTTCTGCCTCCATCCAGTAAAGTGCCAGACGATGCAACCGCCAATGCGATGCCATTATTCGATCGTATTTCGGCGAGAATTAGCGAAATAAGGAATGTTTTGCCAGTTCCTCCCGGTGCGTCCAAAAAAAAAAGAATCCACCTTGCCCTGCCGAAACTGCGGTCATAAACAGTTCTTTGTTCCTCATTCATTAGTGGGACAGTGCGAGTAACAATCGCTGCCAATTCTATAGTNGTCATAAACAGTTCTTTGTTCCTCATTCATTAGTGGGACAGTGCGAGTAACAATCGCTGCCAATTCTATAGTATCATATTGTAGTTCACGATTCATTTCAGTGTTCAGTAAATCAGATGCAGAAGCCAAACCGCTAACGTATGGCTTTACTGTGAGTGGTAAATTGGCAATCATAATGCAATGATCCTCAATAGCATTCATTGTACATAGCGTCGCTGAATGGAATTGTTAGATCGTTGCACCGTGAACGATGTTGATGCAAAATATCATCACTCATTGAATCTTTGTGATTATCCCACAATGTCTCTGCACGGGCCGGGAAACATGTAGTCAACACTATAGCAAATAGTAGACGAATTTGTTTTGCTGAACAGTTCAATGCTGCTTCAGCAAGCATACATTCCCACTGGTTGTCGTCTTCCAGCAAGCCGAGTGCAAGACATGCATCTTTATACGTTGGATACTGGTGTTCATTCACTTTACGTATATCTTGAAATGACAATGGACCGGTGACATTAACCAATAACAGTCGAAGATAAAAGCACTCAGTCTGCCTTGGATTGACTGTAAATACACGTCCCAAGGTGTTTGATTTGAATAAACCGGGACATGCATCAATCTGTGTGCCTTGCTTTCGGGGCATCCATTTTTTGGTTTGGCCCCATGTGAAATAGCGTGGTATATCTGTATAGAGTAATGTCCGTGCAAAGGCACCAAAAGCATCCTCACGGTTACATAATTGAAAGAATTCGGTGAGTGTAGTTTTTGGTGGACTTATAGCACGATCAATCGCTGTCTCGTCCGTGAAATATACGCGCTGACCGTTTTCAAGATGGACGGCTAAATGAATAACTGCTGGATCCCGTTCATGAATTGGGAAACCAAAGATACGCCAAACTGCTTCATTGGAGCTGATGTACCGGCCAATTTGGTAGAGCGTTATTTCATCGTTTTTATTCACTGGAGGAGCATTCAGGTTTGTATTTTCCACTCGAAATACAGCCATATCACTGCCTTTATTCACATACTTGCAAATGTATTTGATGCTCTTCACTGAACTGCAGAACTCAACGTTAATATGAGCATTGTATGTTTTGCTCAGCAGAGGCGAATATGGTACCACCCAACGATTGTCAATGTCAATGTCTGTGTGATTGATATTTTTAATGAATGATTGTCCGCCATTATCGGAACTTCTTCGACGATACATTGGATAACCGTCAACATTTGTAATTGTATCATAAGCGAAATTTAAACCCTTTAAAAACCATGTAAAAGGTAGATGGTACGTTCCGCTTGACATTTTCAGAATACCGCATGGGCCATGAATCATGTTTGCTGTAACAATGTCAAACAGCATTTGATCAATAGATGGATCAGGAATTTCCGCAGAAATTATACTATCAATTTCTTCAGGACGGATTTTGTCGATCAACCAAACCAAAATGTGGGCATGCGGTAATCCACGCTTTTNCCAAAATGTGGGCATGCGGTAATCCACGCTTTTGCCATTCAACCGTATACATCCAGCAACGTGTGGGGCCGAATACATGTAATTTCGTAATGAAAATTATTAAAGACTTTAATTTTTGTCTGAACACACGTGCCGTAATGTCATGACGATGTATTGCATTTTGTCCAGGCAATAGCAATAATGTAATCTCCGTCCATTTTGGATTACATGTGAACGTGATAAATAAACATGGTCGTCCATATACATGCACGAAAGTCATAGCATCCTGTGTATACTCTTGCATATGACGTGGACTGCCTATGTACGATGATGGTAGAATGACAGAGTTACCAATTTCGTTGATGTCGGCGTTGTTGACAATAGCGTCTCGCAAGTGAATGTATTCTTCCGCACGCAGCTTTTGTTGGTTATATCGCAAGTATCGTAGTCGTTCACTCTCTATCTTCACGTACATGTCGACCATGAATTGTTGACAAAGCTCACGACATCGTAGAATGACGTTATCCTGACCGCGTCTTACCATCAATCGATAGGCGTAAAAATCCTTAGAACTAACATTCTTGTTTGTTTCGGCTCCTGTAATATCTCGTTGCTTAATATTTATGCAATATCCGTCTTGTCCCTTCCAGAACATTAGTGGATATTGGAGAGCGTCGTATGAATGGTGTGTATCAGCAATGAACTGGAGATTATTATTTCTTCTACGAATCACGATTTCTCGTAAAGTTGAATGATCACCAACGATAATTCCAGCAACGTTGTCAACAACAGGTGCATTGAATCTACGTNAAAGTTGAATGATCACCAACGATAATTCCAGCAACGTTGTCAACAACAGGTGCATTGAATCTACGTACGTGCTCTACAGCAGGTGTTTTGTCAGGATTGATGACAATAGCGTGATCATCACTTTCTAACTACACGTACACACTAAACTTATTTTTCAATAATTCATTGTGCTCATTCAATAGTGTGTCCAGCTCGCTGACGATGCGTCTTGCAAAAAGTGAATCGAGGTGAGTGTAGCTACAGCGTGCGTCCACACGTGCATCCTCACCGCCCATAAAATAGATTTGCAAAAATGTATGTGGTTCTTCAGGCATTGGCAGCAATGAGCCCACTTTATGATAAATTTGGCCTTTGATTTTGAATGTTGCATTGAATTGTTGACCATTTGCAGCGCTATTTTTAACCACTTCTGTTGCTCCGAACGATGTCATTTGGAAACATGAATTGAATTTTCTAATAGACTTCAGGAACAGGTTAGAATCTGGATCCGTGCCCATAAGAAAGCAGTTTAATGGTTCAGGTGGTGTTTCAATTGCTGGTAATTGCACCTTACCCGGTGAGCAACACATCCCGGCTGCCTCATATTTAAATTTTAGGGCATTACTTACGTCCGTAAGACATAGGTATCGTGGAATGTCCACTTTTGAATGAGCATAATATTGAATATCAGGCTCATACTGGAATGCTAGACGCAGGAATGAATCTTTCGTGAATGATCGATGTATTTGTTGGCATTATTTTCCCTGCGTCTGTCAACTACGAAACGGCGTGATTGTCTTTGTTCTGATCTTCTTTGTTCGTTTTGTCCANTATTTTCCCTGCGTCTGTCAACTACGAAACGGCGTGATTGTCTTTGTTCTGATCTTCTTTGTTCGTTTTGTCCAGTTCGTGCATCTTCCGATTGTTGTTGACGAAATTGCGCCATGCTCACACGCGCATTGGTATTATCTTGCTGTATATCTTCTTCAGTTCTTTGGGCCCTTCTTTTTCGCACGCATGCAGCGTTACGCGTTTGACAGCCCAAAGAAGCCCCTCTGCGTTTTGTTGGCATTGTTCACTGTAAAAAAAACACATAAATATAAAAAATTGAATTACTTAATGATGAAAAACAGTATAGTTATAATGTAATTATTCTTTGGTTGCACATATATACACATACGTGTAAATTCACACATACATATACGCAATATTTAATGATAATTAATGTATATTTCTTATTATTAAAATATTTTTAATAATAAGCGTAACCTAGATCGATAAATGATCGATGATAATTGATCAGTTATCGACCTAGGGTAAAATTTATTAAATTACTAATATCGCTATAAAAAAATAAGGGTTGGTGGTAGAAGGGTGAAAATTTAGGAGGGTATGTATTTTTTGATGCCACATCATAAAAAAATAAAAAATAAAAATTTTGTTCAAACAATAAAAAAAATTTTTTTGGGGGTGGCCACCCTTATTTCTTAGGGGTGTAAAAAATAGATATAAATCTATTCTCAGACCTACCGAGTATACATAAAAAATTTCGTAAAAATCGGTCCAGCCGTTTTGGAAGAGTTCAGTGACTAACACTGTGACGGGAGAATTTTATATATATATAAATATGACAGGAATTCAAGTACTCGCATTCCAGTGCTTAACAGGCTCATACACACAAAGAAGAACGACACATTTTCCACCACGGCCTACTTACAACCTTATCGATAGTATTGTTTACATCCACAGCATTATTTTGTGTTTTATTGACTACGCTTATTCTTACATGCTTACTGCATTCGTATGTTGACGACAGTGAGAAAGATTTTTATATTCTTCACCCGTACGTTGGCAACAATGAGAACAAATTACACAATCAAATAACTAGGAACTAGTGTATTAAACACAATCTGTAACACTTTATCGAACAATCGGCGATGTTATTGTAATCCAAATTTGGTGTAAGATTATGGACGTATTGTAACGACTTGATTATTATAGGAACCTATCCGTTGTGGGTTTGGCTAGTATTTATTGTAAGGGTTTCCAAACGGCTTGACATAATGGTTGGCACAAATCCTAGCAAATAAAAAATTTGTAGCAATTGTATCCAATGGACAAACATGTTAAAATCAATATTTATTAAATTTTGCTCAATTTCAAGAATTAAAGTTTTTTATTTGTGTTAATATTTAACCATAAATTTACTTTAATAATTTGTTGTCAATGACATTTTCCAACTGCTTATTCAAACAAATATAAATTTTGAGGTTATGAATGTTATATCTCAGGTCTAAAATAAAAGTCCACATTCAATGTTATGCCACATGCTTCCTATCTCTGTTGGTCCAGTGAAAAACATATATTCAAGAATCCACTGAAATTGAGTTGAGAAATAGGAAAAGCAGTACAATCACCTTGTCAAAATAGATAAAAGCATAGAGCGTAATTTTCCAGNAATTGAGTTGAGAAATAGGAAAAGCAGTACAATCACCTTGTCAAAATAGATAAAAGCATAGAGCGTAATTTTCCAGCGAGAATAGGCGTTTCCAGCAATGGTTGATTGTGATCTATAAAACTATTTANAAAAGCATAGAGCGTAATTTTCCAGCGAGAATAGGCGTTTCCAGCAATGGTTGATTGTGATCTATAAAACTATTTATACAGTGTTATGAGATGTACAATATTAGTCATTTGGACAGTTTCGGAATTATTGCACATCCCAAACAGTAAATACTGCACGAGACATTGTAAGGAACACGAGCTGAACCAAAAGTCTCCATTGGTACACATTCCTGCTTTTCTGTGCCTTCTACATAACTCAGTCGATGAAGTGAACACAGTTGTGCACACATTCTCTGATTGTCTCTTTATGAGATTTCACATCATGCATTATTTCCACGTCAAATTAAATATGTGCNTGTGCACACATTCTCTGATTGTCTCTTTATGAGATTTCACATCATGCATTATTTCCACGTCAAATTAAATATGTGCAGTTTTTAGAAATGGCATAATTGTATTCACTTATACGAAGCAGAATGTATTTTATGTAACAAAATATGCAAAATTAAGTTATAAGTTAAAGTTAACTTGAACCTGTTATAAACAGTGCATACTGCCACATAGTTATGTTAAATATGTACAGCGATTATGTAAGCTGGCTTACTTTTCTGCGGTGACTTGAGAGAGGGCTTCCTTCCAGACAGATTTCACGGTCTCATCATCAAATTTCTTCCCCTTTCCTGTCCTACTGTAGAAGTACCTCTTGCAGTCACTCCACACTGACTCAATGGCGTTGTAGTGGCAGTGGTATGGAGGCAGCCTGATGCCCAGCTTCTCCAATCAGAATATCAACTCTGTGTCTAGAAAAAGTAATAGATATGCAGTTAATTTGTGGACTACAGGTTTTGGATCTACAAACAACACACAGAAATTCTACGCAATTATATTGTTAGTCTATGTTGCCAAGTACACAGCCGAAGTTGTGTGTCCAGTAGGACTGAGCCGAAACCGGCCGATATCGTAATTATCGGAATTGTGCACAATTCATTTTTAAATTGCCGATATTATAACTGATATTTTTCCCTAAGGATCAAAGATGATGCTGTTTTCAACTTTCCATAATTGGAGTGCTTTGCTCTCTATTTGGTTTAATTAAAATAATCACTATTTTTAAATTGGTTTTTACTGATGTACCCAATTGGCTGTGTTTATTTTCAAAGCAAAACTAGGCACGTTTTGCATGATTGTTTACGAAACATTTATAGAACAAAACAATAGTAGCCACCATTTGCGTTTACTGAGTTTTATTAATGGAGGCAAGCTTGCAGCATAAGCAAAACTTAGTATTTAATCAGCCTAACACATATATAATATTAACAATAATTAATATTTATGAATACCTCCAAAAATATTTGTTCTCAATTGTTTCACGACAAACCGCGAAACACGGCGACATATAAAAAAACTTGTGTAATCTTGTAATGTTGGTTATATTCTGCACATTACTGCCGCCTAGTGGTGCCCTACCAACAGTCTGCCTAATTTTTGTTTGGTTTGTTTGCTGTTGCTGTAGTAACATGACGGTGTTAGGTTAGGGTTCGAAAGTGGTGAAATTATTTACATGTGCCAGCAATAAACAAATTATATGGCTGGTTGAAAAAGTGATTTATGGAATTTCTTGGTACCGTAAGCAACACGCAAGAATGCAAATCTGTTTACAATATTTGCAAATGTTTGGTTTCAAGAGGCGGTACTTCATCAATGTCCTATAGTACCACAAACTTAAAACTGCACATTTAATGTACGCACCATTTGAAGTGTTATGTTTTTNCTTAATGACATGCTTTTGGAGGTTATTTTTGTCTTATAAATATGCTTAAGCTTAATATGTGGTTCCTGGATTTGTATTTATCATGCCTATCACTGAAACAATAAAAACGAAGACAATTAGAATTTTATTTATGTGAATGTTTAAAAAATAAGTTTTTAATTTTTTGAAACCTGCAATGATGTTATTTTTCCTTGTCAAGGCAGTATCAGCAATATTGGTAAGTTTGTATCAGCAATATCAGAAAAAGCTCTAAAACCATATCGGCTCACCTCTAGTGTCCAGTATTAAACTTGACATGTAAACAGATTAAGAAGAGTAGGCAGTGAAGGAATGCAACTCCATTGAGCACAGAGAGAAAAACATTTGGTACAGGTACTGCGAAGTTACACTTACTGTGTGGCTGGTTTGTGCTGTTGGCCAACTTGTACAAGTCTGGACGTGATGCTGTCTGGCAGTGTTGAGTTTTCATCTCTTTGAGCCATGATGTGAGCTGCAAGTTAGTCCATTTCGATGTTGGCAACTTCTCAGACTGAAAAAGATGGCATTTGTTAATGAAAATAATAGTGCTTAACATCGTGACAAACTTTTTAACAAAAAAAATCATATAGTCCCTCACATAATTTTGTTTCTGGCGTACATGCAGTACTTAAATAAAGAATGAAAAATTGTGCATAGCTGAAAATCTCATGATGTACAAGTACAAAGAGGTGTACAACTGGAAAGAAAGTCACCTGCACACTGTGGGAGGAGGCATTGTCGAGAACAATTACAGATGTTGAAGGCGAGGAAGCAGCTGGTCCTGTAGCTACTTCTCACATTTCCCGTTCATTGTTCCATGGTAGTCGCCCAAGTTACTACCCGGAGCGAAGACAATACCAGCATCCTTTACAAATCCTGGATCCGAGCCTGCGTCAAGGACAATGAACCTCTTCCCCTGGTCAAGGTTCCGACGCTTGCAGGTGTATGTGGTACCATCCTGCCATGTCTTGGATGGAAAACCAGTGCATAAATCAGAAAATAACATTGCATGATGTACATTACTCAATAACACTGAAACCAACAAGCAACAAATTTTTCAGAATCTTGTCACATTAACAGAGTCATGTTAGCAGTGAACAGTGAATGGTGTTGTGCGATAAAGTAAATGGTAGCGTACTTTTCAGCGGAATGACTATGACTACGGCCCCACTCTTACGGTACCTGAATTACATTAGCTTCACCATTTAGCAAAAAAAAAAAATTTACTTTATGGATGAAAGGACAACCTTACGAGAAAAAATTTTTTTTTATATTGGACTGATGCCCTTTTTGTACGTAAATAAAAAATGAACCCTTTATGCATATATGTAGTATTTTTTTACCTGTTTTTTTGTGGTTTGTCAACACTTACATTGTACTAAGACTCTTTTGGACTATTTTAAAAGCTTTTTTAGGTATAAAAGTTAACTCCAAATGAAAATAAAATGAGATTTATTGATTGTAACTATTACTGTTTACACTTTATTGAATTATTTAATTACAGGTTTTGTTCTTTTCAATTAAACATTATTAATCATTCGTCTTGCACTTCTGGCTCGATCTGGTCAACTGTGGGCCAATTCATGATCAACTCATAAAAGTCTTTGTGCTCATTAGGAATATATGGCAGAAGGCTCCTAACGTCATTGATTTTCGCTGACTTGATCGGAACTTTATCGGCTTCATAAGCTGCAGGCGGTGGCAACTTCGGTTTTTGTTGTTCGTCTTTGACCATTTTAAATGACTGTGTCACTATACTGTCAATGGTTTTACTTGCGAATATTGTACCAAACGTCTCTTTGTAACACTCTTGGAGCGTGTTCCTTGTGATATACAACTTTTCTTATAATAAGTCTTCCAAAATGATTTGAAGTCCAAAATGTCTTTGGTTTGAATTACTTTAACAGAAAACTTGTTGCAGCTGCTGTTTTCTATAAGTACTTTTATTTCGTCAACAGTGTAAATTCTATCAAACTTGTTGATATGGCGGTTTATTGTTGCAAAGTCCCGATCGCAAGGCAAAAAGGAATGGCCCCTTACTGGAAAAAACATTGTTATTTTCTCAAATCGACCAGTGTCTGTCAGTAACATTAAAAATCTAGACAATGCGTGATTCTTATTTTGACCACTGCAATTATCTGCAAACAGTCGTAATTCGGTAATTTCCTGTGGTACGTTTTTGAGGTAGTCATACAAGAAAGAGCAAACTTCATTAGGCGTCTTGTTTGCTGTTCCTTCATGGTATACATATACTTTTGCTGTTTTTTTCTTGATATCGTGAATCGAAAACACGTTCACTGTAATCTGTCTCAGGTAAAATGTTTCTTGTACAGGGATCTGAGGAATGCATAAATTTTGCATAAAATCCATACACAAGGAAAGAACATGTGGCTCATTCTTAGAGGTAGCTTCTTCCTGTAATTTGTTATAAAAAATTTTGGCACGCCCCTTATGTACCATTAACTCGGCAGTTGCTACTCTTTTGGCAGTGTCATTTAAGTGGGGGCTTTTAAGCTTTACGTTAAGCTCCTCACACGTACAACAACAGTCAATCTGTGGCCTTCCAAACCTGAGGTTATAGTTCTCATTGAAAAATTCATAGAAATATGCAGCACTACAAATTCCTGGGTGTTTATCAACCAAAAGGCGATATAAAGCCTTAGTACAAAGTCTGGCATCCAAATATTTTCTAACTTTACCAGCATAATGGCTGAGCTTGGTCGGGAAACTCTCAATATGCTTTCTTAAAATTTCTTGGTGTTCGACACTCATTTTGTTAGCGCTCTGTGACTTTCCTCTTCTATCAATAGGGCTTTTACCTTCTTTAGCAAGGGCTCTCAGCCTTTTAACACGTTTGTCACTAATAGAGAGCAAAGACAAAAATGCTTTGTAACATACCTGTGTTCTTTGGTTACCAACCATGAGGAAGTATGCGTACATTTTATCAACAAAACGTACATATTCTTCTCGTCTTGGACGTCGTTTCTTTACGTCGTGTATCTCGATCAGGCTTTGAATGAACAAGTCCTGTTCATTTTTGGATGGAAGGTTTAAAATGCGTTGCAGCGCATCAACTTTATCCAACTCAGATAGTCCATCAAAGCACTTGAATCTCTTGCAGCTGAAAAATAAAACAAGAAGCTTTAAATAATGTAGCCTTTAATACGTTGAACAGTCCTGCCCTGGTAGTCTTTGTACTCTAAACCTTTGCAACGTGAATCTTTCTTGAAATTTCTTTACCATTTGGATTCATGTCTCATCCTTTTCTTCCCAATAACTTCATCTCGGTCACTTTCATTTTCGGAATCACTCACCATTATATCACTGAAATAAAACACTTAATTATTTGTCAACAGAAAACAAACTTTTATTGTTAGAAACAGTAATATCAACCAAACTGCAGAGACATAAGCTCACAATCACCACTTGGACATAAACAAAGAAAAAATGCAGGTTTACAAGCAAAAGAAATGAAATCAATAGTTGTTGCCACTACATAGAGAACGACATTTAATTTTCCAAGCATTTCTTATTCCAAGCTGAAAGGACTTCAGTCACTGACTGAAGCCCTTTCTGCATAGAATATTAAAAATTGAGTTGTGTTTAGACAATGTGTGGCAGTGAAACGGAAGCTCTTTTTGCATAGAAACATGGGTCTACCTTATAAGAACACAAATCTGTGGTTAANTGTGTGGCAGTGAAACGGAAGCTCTTTTTGCATAGAAACATGGGTCTACCTTATAAGAACACAAATCTGTGGTTAACTCACTTTCGTCAATTTGGTGACTGAAGCCCTTTTTGCATTGAGCTATTCACTTGTCATGTAACACACATTGTAACAACAGAAATTTTTGTACATTCAATCTTGTAATTTGTTGAGACGTTTAAAACTGCCCACAAACATTTACTAGCATTTGATTATACAAATGCAGCGCAAATGTTTAAGTGTGTAATTACATTCAACAAAAAAATTATTCATCTCTGTTATATAAACGTACCATTTACTTTCGTCATATCACCACTATTTTGAGTTACAGATGTCCACATAGTTTATTTGAAAATATTTCCTAACCTCACTTGCCATGACAAATGTCCACCAACACATGAAATTATTAAAGTGTTTTCAAGAATAGCATCTTTGGTAGTGAAATGTGTGTACATTGACTCAAATTAACTTTCATTGGAAGTGTTAACGTCCGTGAACACACACGCTTCGACTCACGCAATGCAACTGCAATCCCAGCCAAGTAGCGTCGGGCAGGTTATGAATCCAACATTCTGAATCTGTGTGCTAACAAACTAATCCCTCTATCAATACCAAAATGAAAAGTAGCTAAGTAAATTTCCTGCAAGTCCTGTTTTGTTATGACCACAGCCGAGGTCCACAGACCATTGATAACAGTGGCATATATAGACTAGAGAGAGGACTGCTTCTCACATGGCCTGCTCCAGAGTAAGCTCGCTTACCAACCCATATTCCTAGCACGTGAGGGCAGCACCATTAATGTGGTGCACCAAGATGCCCTTCACCAAAGGAATATAGTCGCTACTTCGTGTTGTACATGGAGGCAACGTCACCAGAACAAAGCTAGTTAATATAATAATTACTTACGCGCACAATGTACACTTCATTTAATGTTACAATTGTGTTTTCAATTAACCAGTTGTGTACAAATAACTTCACCATTCACAGTTCGTAGACTAGCTGCCAACTTTTTTTTCCAAGTTATGGGCTCTAATAAGGACCAGTTTGTTGAATGCCTAAGTTTTGATTTTCCCATTGATTTTCATCTCTAAAGTTAATAGTAGTGTTTGTGTTAGTTTCAAGCATTGAAAGTATCTGTTTATAAGGCTGTGTATTAGCGGTATTTGAAAAAGTGGTATGTGGCCTCAGCCAGAGTCATATGTATATGTCGCAAGTATGTATTGGTACCAAAAGTACATACCTTTTGAGAAAAACCATGTCTCGTCCAAATACACTAACATCCATCCTTCTTCCTTCACCTTCTGATATTGCCTCAGGAAATCCCTTAGCATTCCTGAGATTTTAGGATCTTCGAAAAGCGCCTGCCAAGCATCAGTCTTCTTCCACGAGAATCCCAGCCTGAGAAGCAGTTGATGCAAAGAAGTTCTACTCCCCTGGAACACGACATCACCGCTGTTCNCCTATTCCTCTGGAACCTGACATCACCGCTGTTCTTCGATGCTTCCAGAATTGTATCCAGTGTCACATGTTCTCCTGGAAATTGTTTTCGCACTATGCTTACACACACACACACACACACTCCTGCAATAATACATGTAATGTGATTGCTAGAGACAGGAATACCTGGTTAGTGATGTTCAAACATAAGTAACTTGTCACCAGAATACATGTAGTTATAGCTCACAACATTTTTTTTATAGTAAACTCCTAATTATTCATTGCCGTAGAATTTTTGTAAATGGAATAATGGTAATTATTCAGAATAGGGGGGGGGCTTTTCTAAAAATAAAAATAACGGAAAGTTGTATATTTCCACTCTTCTAATTACACACAACACAAATTTACTAGGGCATTAACGTATTACTGTTACAAACCACAAGTACGAATTTCGTAATACATGCCCACCTTACCAAACTTTACCTCATACCGCAATGAGTGAATGACTATTTGACAATTTTTATCTAACCTAGAACTGTAGGGTGTTAATCTAACCGAGGATTGTTGGGTTTATTTAGTACGTTTTACTTATTTTAGCACTACGCCATCCTCAATATTAAAAAGGTCAGCTGTGCAGAACCTGTTTGTTACTTTGAAAGGGTCTACAACATTTCCTTCAGAAAATTCCTTATTCTTAACAAATACCCTGCAAACCTACAACTGGAACAAAAAATAATTCTCTGCCTTTGGCGAATGCACAGTGTGCAGTAACTGTAATAGCCTACGCCAATAAATATATTGCTGTACTACAAAAACATGGATTACAAACCTGAGTTGGTGCAAAATAATAATGTGGATTTACAATGCCACGACAGTCCGACATCACAGCCCCGACACCGACGTAAATAATCCAACAGCCACTCAGAAGCAAGGTCACCCCGACAAAAGTAGATTCTATTTCTACTTTTGTCGTTGGACTCGCTCTGCAGTATAAACAAAAACCTTACAAAACATTATGTCGTACAGATGTCACTGCTGTTGGAAATTTTACTCTAAAAATATGTGGCAGCTATATACAGATTATTGTATAGAAGATACCTGGTTGTTGATGTGACGGAAATAAATAATGATGGAAAATAGTATATTTACATAGCTTTCAACTGTTTTCACTACAAAATAGTGTATAAAATATTGTGATTTCTATGCATTCTAACGCGAAAGTATAGCACATTACTGGCCATTTTAAGATTTGCCGACAGTTACGATACCCTTGTCGGATGGGAACTGTCTGAGTATTTATTGTAAACACTGAACACATTTTGGTGGCGGAAATTGTCGGATGGACATGTCGTGTCGGATTGTCGGAGCATGTTTGTCGTGACATTGTAAATCCAGCCACCTTTGAGGTCACAATACTATAACAGGCCTGTAAAAGTACTTTTTGCAAGCTATCGTAACCCAACTAAATCAAACCCCTATTACAATTTTTTTTCGCAAATGTGCAGTCTCAGACAAAAACAGAACAGCCTACGAGGAAACAATTATGTACATTAGAACTCCAATTATCCGAATCAATTGGGACCGGTCCCCATTCGGATAACCAAAAATTGGGATAATTGGATTTTCCTGTAAAAAGGGTCTATTGTAATTAATTACTGTATGTATGTTGAAAATGGGTGAAAAAAACTATTTGTAAAGAAAAAGAGCTTTTAATTAATTAAATGAAAAGCCATTACTTTTATATGTTAAGCGTACTTACAAGTGCTGTACATTAGTACAGTATGTAGTACGTACCGTACTGTATATGAAAGTCATTGCTTGCTGAACATCTTGGTCAAAGTACACTGTTTGACTGTCTTCATCCGTTTTCGGGCAGCCAAGTCGCGCATCCGCTTGACAGTGAGAAGTTGCATGTGGTCACACTCAGACTGACGCTCCATCCACTTCCAACACAGTTTCAAGGCCGGCAAATGCTTCACTAGCTGATGGTCCCGTGTCTGCTTCAACTTTGACATTAAGGTCATCTTCTTCCTCGACACTTTCTTCTCTCACACTTTCAATCAGTTCATCATCATTTAGAATTTGAAACCCAGGGTCTGACGAATCACACACCATCCACTCTCCTATTCTTCAGCACTATCTTCTGAACCAGCAGGAATTTTCAAAATAATGTTTCTGAATTCCTCGAGTGACACGTCATCCTCATCTTCTCCTGTCTCTTCCCTTTCCTTTTCCTTTTTCTCCTTTTCCTTCTCTTCTTCAGTTGATGCCTTTCAACTTGTTCCACGCACGTCGTAATGTGACTGCCTTAACCAAGCTCCAAGCTTCCGCCTCCATGTAAGCGCAATCTTTCAAATTTATTTTTTTTTTGTTAGCCAACACACCTTCGTCTTCGCCCTCCTTAAAAGTTGCCTTCTGTAATGGCGTTTCATGGTTTCGATAACAGACTGGTCCATTGGTTGCAATAAGCTTGTGACGTTTGGCAGTAAAAAGATTGTTTTAAACTGGCCATTCCCTCTTTCCAACAATTCTTCGGTGGGATGAGTTGGTGCATTATCAACAATTAAAAGCACTTTACTGCCTTCTTTTCCAAGACATTTTTTGTGCTTTTTCACTTCAGGGATGAAAATTTTGTTGCACCATTCGGTAAACAATGCTGCAGTCATCCGAGCCTTGGGTTGGTTTTTATAAAAGAGGGGAAGCTTTTTCAAATTTTTAAATGCTCTTGGGCTGTTTGACTTCCCTATCAACAGAAGGGGTATTTTATGGCTTCCCGTAGAGTTCGCACTGTTAAGCGCCGTAACACGGTCTTTACTAACTTTGTCCTGGAGCACTACACTCCCTTTTAGATGCTAAAGTGGTTTTAGGCAGAGTTTTCCAAACAAGACCGGTTTCATCAGCGTTGTACAAGAACTGAGGATCGTAGGAGTCTGCTACAACTTTAAATTTTTCAATAAGATCTTCTGCAGCTTTGGAGTCTGCTGATANGCAGAGTTTTCCAAACAAGACCGGTTTCATCAGCGTTGTACAAAAACTCAGGATCGTAGGAGTCTGCTACAACTTCAAATTTTTCAATAAGATCTTCTGCAGCTTTGGAGTCTGCTGATATCTTCTCGCCACTTAAATCTAATTCACGGACACCGTGCCTGGACTTAAAATTTCTTAGCCAGCCGTTACTTGCTTTAAAGGATGAACAACCAAGCTTCTGAATTAAGATCTTAATTTTTTCACAAAGAATCGGACCCGAAATTGGGTTTTCATAGAACGTTGCTGCAAAAAGCNCTGAATTAAGATCTTAATTTTTTCACAAAGAATCGGACCCGAAATTGGGTTTTCATAGAACGTTGCTGCAAAAAGCACTTGAAAATGGCATCTTTTGTTTGTTGCTGCCTTCATTGATTTTCTTGAAGAACTTCCCATCTTCGTTTTCAAGCACTGACACAAAGTTTATAAGTGTAGGTTTACTCCTTTTAATGTCTGAAATTGTTGATCNCCATCTTCGTTTTCAAGCACTGACACAAAGTTTATAAGTGTAGGTTTACTCCTTTTAATGTCTGAAATTGTTGATCGTCCAACACCGTACATCTCAGCCAACTGTTTACCAGTAACTCCTTTATCTGATTGCTCTATAATTTTTAGTTTATCCGCTAACGATAACACAACACGTTTTCTTTTAGAAGCCATGGTGAACGACGAAACGCACTCACAAACAAAACAACGCACCGATGCCGTCACGAACAAAACAGTGCCAAAAGCGAATTGAAAAAGAACAATTGCAAACCAGGCAATCATTACAACCACCACCACTTCTTTAAACTCCAGCACCTCCAGCCCTGACCACCAGAAACTTCCCCCCACCAATCTCCAGAACAACCACAACAGCCACCACAGAGCCATCCACTTCACACCAATCTCAACCTGAAACACCTCAGCAACCCAAACAACGCTGGCAACCCAGAGCTCCGCTACACAACACTCCCCAACCTGCCACCACTCACAGAACACAGACAATCCAGCCCAACCCTCAACACAGGCAAACACACCAGAACAGCCCCAGCTCATGAAACACCCGTCAATGAACTAATGCAATCTATACAAGACATTAAGATTTTCCTTGTAGCTCTTCGCCCATATCTTCCACTCATTAGACAAGCCAACACCAAACTCCAGTACGCATCCACACCAGAGGCTAGATTTGAAATTATTTTCTCAGCAATGTATGAGCTCGGCAATGTGTAACAAACTGAGCTTACTTACATGGAATGCCCGCTCAATGACCAACAAACACGAAGAACTAATACACCTCATCAGCACACACAATCCAGACATTATAGCCCTCACTGAAACCTGGTTCACCCCCAACACTCCATTTCACATCAAAGGTTTCAGAACAGAAAGAAAACACACCACAGGGGGAGGAGTGGCTCTCCTCATCAAAAACAAAATAAACTACATCATCAGACCCCAACAGATATACGACACCACTGAAGCGATAGCCATCCGCATCCATGACAACTCTGGACCACTCACTATAGCAGCAGTATACATTCAACCAGGATCCCGCAGCCCAACCACGGACCTCGAAACACTAAGAAATTTAGACACACGCATCATACTGATGGGAGATTTTAACTCTGCACATACATCCTGGAACAACCCCACAAACAATAGCCACGGCAGCCAACTTCATAGATATCTTTCCAACAAACCACTCACACTTCAAGCACCAACTTCCTACACTTATTACTCCCAACGGTATGACCACTACTCCATCATTGATTTCATCATCACCTCACCTGACATCAAAATTAATAACATACAGGTCTCTTACACAGGCACATCAGACCACTACCCAGTTACAGGGAACATTGACCTCACACCCATATCACCTCAGCAACAAAAATACAACTTTAGAAAAGCCAACTGGAACCACTTTCAAGAAATCATCAATAGCAACATAGATCTAAACTTCTCCATGAACAACCCAGAAGACCTGGAACATCACACCTCAAACCTCACACACATAATCAAAACTGCAGCAGACATAGCCATCCCAACCACCACACCTTCTGACATACTACCCACACTTCCACCAAAAATACGAGCCATACAGAAACTCGGAAACAAATTCCGAAGAACATGGCAACACTCACGCAAACCCTACCATTGGTGGTTCTACACTCATCTCCGCGACATCAGTAAAAAACTTTACAAACAATGGCTCCAGGAGGAAACTACTAGGAAACTCACTGCACTCACCACTAAAAATGGATCTGTCTGGCAATTCCTGCGCTCTCAAAAACCCAAACCACCATACATGCCTCCGCTCAAAGAAGGCACAATCACAAACGACAACACCCAGGTCAAAACAGAAATTCTCGCAAAATATTTTGAATCCCATTTAAACAGCCCATATTACCAAAAGCACTTTCACCACCACCCAGCGATTCCGAAGAAGACACAGACTCAACAACACCAGTCACTCTTCCTCCAATAGACGCACACCCGGACACCAAATTAGTTACACCAAGCGAAGTCAAATACATACTCACGAAAACTCTCAAAACCTCTTCCGCTCCTGGGGAAGACAACATTCCAAATGCAGTACTCATCCACCTTCCCCAGAAAGCAATAATCTACCTCACAACAATTCTCAACAGAATTATCATCACATCACACTTCCCAGCAAATGCTATCATTGTACCTATCCACAAACCAGGGAAATCACCACACAGCCCTTCTTCGTACAGACCCATAGCACTTCTGCCATCACTTTCCAAAATTCTAGAAAAAAACATCCTCCAAAGAATTCTCACAACAATAGAATCAGAACAACTTCTCCCACACTTCCAATTTGGCTTCAGAAAATCACACTCCACTACACACGCAATATTCACAGCTATAACAAACAAACACAGAGCAGCAAANACGAGCCTTCGACTCAGTACATCACGGCCACCTCATTACAAATCTCACAGCAACAGGAATTTCTAGACACCTCATCCGCGTTATTCACTCATTCCTATCATAGAACCTTCCAGGTAAAAATAAAAAATCACCTTTCCAGCCGCCATTCAGCAGAAGCAGGAGTCCTGCAAGGAGCCATCTTGAGCCCAATTCTCTTCGCCCTATACATCAGATTACTACCAGTTCCAAAAGACACCAAAATCACCTTATACGCAGATGA
>NQII01010914.1:6027-17777 GCA_002778355.1 Clitarchus hookeri
CTCTCTCTCTCTCTCTCTCTCTGTGTGTGTGAAAGACGAAATTCAGCTTGTTTACATTCAGCGATATAGAGACTGCTAGTGAAGGCTTGATTGCATAAGTGATCGGATCATGCCACAGCACACAATAACAAAGTTTCAAAGTACTAGAATCGTTTTCTCGTGCAAAGTGGTGTTGTACAACGTACTATTGCTGAAACTATGGGTGTCACAAAGTTATGTGTTTAGGATCTGGAAGCGATACATAGAGACTGGTACTGTTAATGATCGACCACGATCTGGTCGCCCGAGGTTCACAACTGCTCAGGACCGCTGTGTGAGAATAGATTCATCCCGGAACAGTACCTCAACACCAAGGGAGATAAGAGATCGTCTCCTAGTAGCTTCGGGTGTACAACCCTCTGACTAGACCGTGCGCAAAAGTCTCCGTGAAGGAGGCCTACGTGCTAGGTGACCCATGAGACGTCCTTATCGCAATATACAACATCGGAAGAACAGCTTGTCATGGGCACGGGATCATCACGAGTGGACAGCTGGAGAATGGTCCCATGTTCTGTTCACTGATGTGACGAGGATTTGTATTTTGGGCCAGATTCCATAAGATTGAGGGTGTGGAGAAGACGAGGTGTACAGGCAAGGCGTCGTGCTATGCAAGAAGTCCATGCATGCCGAGGTGGAGGAATCCTGGTCTGGGCAGGAATCATGCTTGGTCGTCGAACGCCTTTGGATCTTATTGATGGCACAATGACAGCTCGGCGGTACATCACAGATGTGCTCCAGACTGTTGTGCACCCTTACCGACAGGCATTTGATGAAATGTTTCTTCTGGAGATAGACAATGCCCGCGCACGCCATGCAAGAGTCCTTGATCAATACTGTCAGCAAGCCGGTATTCGATAAATGAATTGCCCAGCAGTAAGTCCAGACATTAAGTGCATAGGGCATGCCTGGGACCTTCTGAAAACTACCATTCAAGCACGCCATCGGCAACCCAACTACAGGAGCTTATATTCGCCGTGCAGACAGAATGGGACAACTTGCCATAAGAGCGACTGGATAACCTCATTCTCAAAATGCCTCGGTGCGTCAGGGATCTTGTGAGTTCTCGAGGAGCTTACACTAGGTATTGATCAATGTAGAGAAAGACAAATAAGAAGAGCAAAAATGGTGTTTCTCAAACAGACAGACAGCTAGTGTATTTTGTTTATTATTATGATACCAAATTAAAATTTTTGCAATATTTGTGTTGTTTTGTAACACATGCATTTTTAACATGCTTGCATAAAGGTGAAATGTTATGTTATGGTATCTTTGGTACAATAAACCTCTAATGCAAAACTTTTTTTGAGCAGTTTATTGAAGTAAATTCCAGCAAATATTTTCTCCCAGTCAAAATATTTGTTCACTGCACACAAAATTACGAACTCTGTAATGTATTAACAATGGAATGGGAGCTAAGCCGACACACTGCCAAGTCTAGCATGCCCCCGTCTTGCAGGTTGTACTCGGTAAACTAGAGCATCTACTTGGAAATGATCCAGCCATCGTGAAGAGTACCGATGCTTCAAGGCGATGGAATCGGATAGAGAATATGGGCGATGTGAGTTTAAGGGGCCTGTTTAGTTGTCATGAGTCTCATTAGAAGCAGTTGTGTCTATTCCAATTTTTAAAACACTACAGAATATTGCAATGTAAATCATTTTTTCATGACAGAAACGAAAGTCGATATTTGGTTGCCCATTCATAAATTTGGTTACTGAAACACAAAAGCAAAAATCGCAGTCAGTAACACTCTGTGTACGCTATTTATTCTTCTGCAAAACAGTGTTAAAAACTATACTCGTGTTAGTCGACAAGGTTGATTCCAGATTAGTATTGTTCTGGCGTGGATATTTTAAATGTCGAGGTACTTTAGATTGTTATTATTATTATTGTAAGTTATTGTTAGCGTATATGTAGATGTAAGCATGAATAACTTAAATAATACTAGTTCCGTCCCTAGAAACGGTCCCTTATACTTGAGTTGAGAGTTGTGGGAGGCTCTTAACAACGAGGTTTTGAGAGTCGATGAGGGTGAAATGAGGTGAGAATAGAGAGCGTCGGAATGCAAGGGCGGTGGAAACGGGAGATCCCCGAGAAAACCCGCTGACCAGCGGCATTGTCCGGCACGTTCCCCACTAGCAGTTGGAGATTTGACCAGGTTTGCCATGGTGGGAGGAGAGCTGAGCCCCCGCGGCCCCTGGTTCCGAAGACAAGTCACATCATCTATATAAATTGATTTCATATTTGTTTTGTTTTATTTTATTTCACGTTTCTTCTTTTTCTAATGTTTTGCACAGAGATTGTTGTAATTCACCTGATCCTCGTTTGAGAAATTTTTTTATTTTTTTTTCTGACGATTTACAGACTATTGTAAATTACTTTGACTTCGACTTAGAAAATAATAACTTTTTCTTTCCCTTTTCAAACATGGACTGAACGGCATAAGAAAATATTGTTACAGATTTTTCTCAGTCAGTGACTAAACTGGGGATGGAGATCTTAATTAAATAAAAGAGTTAATTATGATTTCCTAATTTTATTTACAATAATTACACACAAAATTCTCTCAACTCAACATCTCACAATAAATTGATATAACTTGCTGTTTGCAATTAATTACTACAATCAATACAATTTAAAATTACCTAAACGAAACTAATGTAATTAAATAATTAAAAATAAGTCCCAATAGACAGTGTATCACACACAACCTATTCAATTATTTTACCAATTATATGTCCATGTTTGACAATGCCAATATTTACAATATAGTCCGTATAACATGTTATCCAGTCCCACCTCAGTTTAGTCCAGGTCCCACCAATCCGCAATGTTCTAGAGTTCTCCGAGCGCCCTCAGACACAGTAGTCTTCACTCGTCGGGTTTCACGCCCTCTCGTCCATTCACACCAGAAACACCTCGTCCGCCGTCGCCTCNAGTCTCCGTGAAGGAGGCCTACGTGCTAGGTGACCCATGAGACGTCCTTATCGCAATATACAACATCGGAAGAACCGCTTGTCATGGGCACGGGATCATCACGAGTGGACAGCTGGAGAATGGTCCCATGTTCTGTTCACTGATGTGACGAGGATTTGTATTTTGGGCCAGATTCCATAAGGTTGAGGGTGTGGAGAAGACGAGGTTCACAGGCAAGGCGTCGTGCTATGCAAGAAGTCCATGCATGCCGAGGTGGAGGAATCCTGGTTTGGGCAGGAATCATGCTTGGTCGTCGAACGCCTTTAGTTCTTATTGAGGGCACAGTGACAGCTCTGCGTTACGTCACAGATGAACTCCGGACTGTTGTTCACCCTTACCGACAGGCATTTAAATGAAATGTTTCTTCTGGAGATAGACAATGCCCGCGCACGCCATGCAAGAGTCCTTGATCAATACTGTCAGCAAGCCGGTATTCGATAAATGAATTGCCCAGCAGTAAGTCCAGACATTAAGTGCATAGGGCATGCCTGGGACCTTCTGAAAACTACCATTCAAGCACGCCATCGGCAACCCAACTACAGGAGCTTATATTCGCCGTGCAGACAGAATGGGACAACTTGCCATAAGAGCGACTGGATAACCTCATTCTCAAAATGCCTCGGTGCGTCAGGGATCTTGTGAGTTCTCGAGGAGCTTACACTAGGTATTGATCAATGTAGAGAAAGACAAATAAGAAGAGCAAAAATGGTGTTTCTCAAATAGACAGACAGCTAGTGTATTTTGTTTATTATTATGATACCAAATTAAAATGTTTGCAATATTTGTGTTGTTTTGTAACACATGCATTTTTAACATGCTTGCATAAAGGTGAAATGTTATGTTATGGTATCTTTGGTACAATAAACCTCTAATGCAAAACTTTTTTTGAGCAGTTTATTGAAGTAAATTCCAGCAAATATTTTCTCCCAGTCAAAATATTTGTTCACTGCACACAAAATTACGAACTCTGTAATGTATTAACAATGGAATGGGAGCTAAGCCGACACACTGCCAAGTCTAGCATGCCCCCGTCTTGCAGGTTGTACTCGGTAAACTAGAGCATCTACTTGGAAATGAGCCAGCCATCGTGAAGAGTACCGATGCTTCAAGGCGATGGAATCGGATAGAGAATATGGGCTATGTGAGTTTAAGGGGCCTGTTTAGTTGTCATGAGTCTCATTAGAAGCAGTTGTGTCTATTCCAATTTTTAAAACACTACAGAATATTGCAATGTAAATCATTTTTTCATGACAGAAACGAAAGTCGATATTTGGTTGCCCATTCATAAATTTGGTTACTGAAACACAAAAGCAAAAATCGCAGTCAGTAACACTCTGTGTACGCTATTTATTCTTCTGCAAAACAGTGTTAAAAACTATACTCGTGTTAGTCGACAAGGTTGATTCCAGATTAGTATTGTTCTGGCGTGGATATTTTAAATGTCGAGGTACTTTAGATTGTTATTATTATTATTGTAAGTTATTGTTAGCGTATATGTAGATGTAAGCATGAATAACTTAAATAATACTAGTTCCGTCCCTAGAAACGGTCCCTTATACTTGAGTTGAGAGTTGTGGGAGGCTCTTAACAACGAGGTTTTGAGAGTCGATGAGGGTGAAATGAGGTGAGAATATAGCAGCGTCGGAATGCAAGGGCGGTGGAAACGGGAGATCCCTGAGAAAACCCGCTGACCAGCGGCATTGTCCGGCACGTTCCCCACTAGCAGTTGGAGATTTGACCAGGTTTGCCATGGTGGGAGGAGAGCTGAGCCCCCGCGGCCCCTGGTTCCGAAGACAAGTGACATCATCTATATAAATTGATTTCATATTTGTTTTGTTTTATTTTATTTCACGTTTCTTCTTTTTCTAATGTTTTGCACAGAGATTGTTGTAATTCACCTGATCATCGTTTGAGAAATTTTTTAATTTTTTTTTTCTGACGATTTACAGACTATTGTAAATTACTTTGACTTCGACTTAGAAAATAATAACTTTTTCTTTCCCTTTTCAAACATGGACTGAACGGCATAAGAAAATATTGTTACAGATTTTTCTCAAAGTCAGTGACTAAACTGGGGATGGAGATCTTAATTAAATAAAAGAGTTAATTATGATTTCCTAATTTTATTTACAATAATTACACACAAAATTCTCTCAACTCAACATCTCACAATAAATTGATATAACTTGCTGTTTGCAATTAATTACTACAATCAATACAATTTAAAATTACCTAAACGAAACTAATGTAATTAAATAATTAAAAATAAGTCCCAATAGACAGTGTATCACACACAACCTATTCAATTATTTTACCAATTATATGTCCATGTTTGACAATGCCAATATTTACAATAAAGTCCGTATAACATGTTATCCAGTCCCACCTCAGTTTAGTCCAGGTCCCACCAATCCGCAATGTTCTAGAGTTCTCCGAGCGCCCTCAGGCACAGTAGTCTTCACTCGTCGGGTTTCACGCCCTCTCGTCCATTCACACCAGAAACACCTCGTCCGCCGTCGCCTCGCAATCTCCCATCGTCGTCCGTCCTCTAAACGTCGCTCGATTACTGCACTCGGCTTCCACAAAAAGACTGCCTACAGTCCAGCTGTGGCTTTTATTTATAGGGTCGTAAGCCATCACCCAGAAATTTATCTAAATGCCGCGTTGCACCAAGGGTCCCAGTTCCCAGAATATTCTTGCGCAGCCTCTACACTCGTAGGCTTCTCCAGCTGGTGGAAGGAGGAGGGGCTGTGACGCCAGCTAGGTCGCCGCTGTCGATCATTACCCGGTTGCCAGGGGGAAACGACGAGGCAGCGAGCGGGTCTGCCTGGGGGAGGGGAGGGTCGAGGTGGGTCACCCTCTACATAGCTGGACCGCGCATAACGGAAGCTTGCGGCCGGTGCGAGCTACAGCGTGTAACAATATAGTACCTTATGGGTCAAAATTAGCGATTTTGACCATATGCGTAAAGTTCTTTATTTAGAAGTAGTATAAATATATATTTTTTTTGTACAGAAAGTTATTATATACGATAATCGTCTATACTTACGCAGTCTGTCTAGAATTAATATTTTCTTCATGTGTCCAACCAGTACACATCAACAAGCATTAGGTTGCTTTTTACGCAAATACCGTGTTAATCGCGGCTGAGTCTTGTAGATTCGTTCAGCATTCGAATACTTCAGTGCCAGCATTTCTAGCAGGAGCTCAGGATAGAGAGCTACGGAGAAGTGAAATTGCTTGGCGGGTGTCATTGGTTTAAAAGATACTGGGTCGCTCATTACTAGATACATGCAAAAATCGTGTTGTTATTCGGCATCTGGCTGAACTTCACAGCACGGAGTTGGCGTCGTTATTCCATTCGCTACTGCATATATGTGAAACAACGCCCTTTGTGACCGGACTGCATGTGAATGGGGCACGCAATTGTGAAGTGTTCATTTATTGCCGCAGAGTTTCCCAGGGCGTGTCAGATAAAGTATGGTCCAATGACAAACCTTTGCATAGGTACGTGTGTTTAAAGTTTAACTTGTCCCCAAAAAATAACACGAATTTCGCAGCTCTCTACTCATTACCAGCGTGATGAATTTTAAAAACCGCAATATGTCTGACTGCTTAAGCTACCGCCAGCTTCTAAGGGAAAAAAAGACTTACTAATTACTTACATGCTCTACCATACAAATATATATAGAAAGTCTAGTCAGTTGGATAGTGCTTGAGGCTGGATTTATATATTTGTGGAAATTTTCACTTGTGCNATATATATAGAAAGTCTAGTCAGTTGGATAGTGCTTGAGGCTGGATTTATATATTTGTGGAAATTTTCACTTGTGCATGCATAAATGCTCTGAAGCACGTTAACAACGGCAGTCGACAATGTTTCAGTGAAGGCAGAAGATGGAAAAGTTTTTAAAACCCTTGGATGGAAAAAAAATGGTTAGTTAATTGTTTTTACCGGAAACTGTCCCACTTGTACACAGTAAAATAAAAATGTTTCCTTATGCATATTTTTTTTAAACACTTCCATATCTAAATCACATTGTACTGTTTTTCTTCTACAAATAATATAACCGATTCACTTGATAAAATAAAATAATGTACCTCGAAAGAAAATGTAGGTGCTAAGGTACATCTAGACCTTTATGTAAAAACACAGAGATTTTTAAAAATATTTTTTTAAGTTGCTATCCATTGAGAAATTATTTTCATATTTTGTTATTTGTAACTTTTCCTAAAAAAATTTAAGATGGTTTTTTTTTTGGGCATACCTTCTTTGAACACGTTGTGAAAGTTAATAAATACGACGTATTTTAAAACCCCTTGTTCAATTTTTTTTCTACTAACGGTTTGGTTTATTTCGTACATGTACGTAGCACAATAAAGTTGGCAATTTATTTAATAACAAATAAATGGATGTCGAAAATTTTAAATTTTCTTGGGATTTTACAATGTGCGATATTTTCCTTTAAAACAGCATTTTATAAATGTGCAAAATTATAAATTTTTTGGGCCGCAAAATTCAGTTGGCGTATCGTAAATCTGACNAAACAGCATTTTATAAATGTGCAAAATTATAAATTTTTTGGGCCGCAAAATTCAGTTGGCGTATCGTAAATCTGATTCCACTTCCTCCTTGTATTGGCATTGTCAATCAGATTCTACTTGGAGATACTTGGACCGAACCTCCAATCTTGGACGTAGGTGGTTGACTAGCTGTCTTTACAGCGAAGATGGCCAAAACGGTAAACAAAATTATATATTTAAGGGCTTTTTTAATTCAATGTTTAAAATAATTTTTATGCAAATTATTTTTGCATTANATTTAAGGGCTTTTTTAATTCAATGTTTAAAATAATTTTTATGCAAATTATTTTTGCATTATGCTGAACACAAACAGGCCCTACGATGTGTGCCGAATAGCATTGTATTTGTACGTTAATGCACAGAGAAAACAAAATGCACCCATTTTTATATAGCTATGACACGAGAGAATTATTAAATGGGTTTAAAATATGAAATATTTGAATGCATAGCAGTAAGAATAAAAAATTTTGTACTGTTGATTTTAACTCAGTTTAATTAGAATTAATCTCAGTGACAACTGTGGAAAAAAATGCACGCAAGAAAGCGGAAATTTTTGTCGTTTAGGTTGGCACGACTTTTCAAGTCCCTGGTTAACACTGCCCCTGCCTTTCTTCGGAAGACATTTCACGCGCAGCACGTCGGGCAGCGGGCAGTTGACAGAAAATTAATTTTCACTAACTCGATGTAGAACTATTTTAGGCGTAGTTGACTGCAAGTTAAACAACATTTATTTGGTTCCGGAAGCAAGTAAAAATGTTTTAGGTGCAGCGCCCCTGGGTTTGCCGCCTTTTGCTGGAGTCAGGATGTCGTCCACCAAACAGATCGCAGACGTCCAATTGTTTCAATTATATAGTCACCATATAAAACTGTTCGATATTTCTGAACGGCGCTTCTGCTTACAAATACCATTAAAAGGGTTTTTTTTTTTCATTTCCTATTGCCGTTCATAATGTCTATTTTTAAAAGTAAAAATTGCTAACACGAGTGTTGCACAATCATTTTTAGGTCGAAACTTCCGGTAGGGGCCTACAGACTACCACTGAGCGTCATATGAGCGAGTCGACGAGAGGAAAACTGCACATAAGTTCGGTGCCTTGCGCGTAAAGGCGACCATGCATTCGATGCGCGTATCTAAGACACGCTTAGCGCTCTCGCACTTCTAGGCCTTGGACACAAAACGAGGGTTACGTCGAGCCAAACGGCTCCAATGGGAGCCTTCTCCCGCCGTATTGTATTCTTGGTTGTTCTATCTCGTTTATATTTATAAAAAAGAAAATTCCGAGAGAAACTCTATAACCTACTAGCTGTTGACCCTGCAGTAGTACAGATAATATGAGGGAACTACAAAATCATAATTATGTCACAAATATGTTTGCCAAAATTTGGCAAAATAAATATTGTGACATGAAAACGAGTTCTTAGTTCAGTCGTTATGTTAGTAACGCTTCGTAAGGTCAGTAGCTAATTGGTTGTAGATATACTTATGGAATTTTCATTTTAAAAATTTTTAGCAAGGTATAAAAACCGAGAATCTTATACGGCGGGTGAAAGTTACCGTTAAAGGTATTTAGGAACTTTGGACGTGTTTCAGGCCAAAAGACTGTGGGAAGAACGACTTTGGCTGAAGTTAGTATTAGGAGAAACCAATGCAGCTCTACAACGTGTCGACCCGCCACATGTTGCTGGAGCAAGACATTTCCTCGAACAGAGCTTCCAGGACAGTTCAGATCGAACTGCTCCAGGCGATGCGCTTTTTGGCGACTTAAATGTTTAGGTTGAACGACATAAGATGTACTTTCTGTATGTCAGAAGACTTACAATATATCGTCTCAGCTTGATGTTCAGGTGAAAAGACTGCTCAGTAATAGAAAATACGTATTTTAAGCATGCTGGCACGCCACCCCCAGTGCGCCTAGTCACACGAGGGTGATGACTGGAGCGGGAAATAGAAGGAAGTTGGTCCGAGGAAATGAGGTCACGATGCAGATCTACACTTTCCGGTAGAGGACTCTACACGAGACGCCTTACACTTAGGTAGCCAGCCTTACAACACGATAATGCGGGTTAAATACCCGGCAGATTTCAGTCTGAATTCTCGCTCGCCTGTGCGAAACATGGCGATTGTCGCCAATGGCTGGTGGGATTTCTCTGGGTCGCGCACTCTCCCTCGTCAGTACATTCCATCACGTGTTAACTTATGAGGATAAGTGATATATTTGAGGGACGACGGCATTCTATGGGCCCCACCCCAAAATGCCGCCACTTCGGTGGAAGCTATCCCTCCCCAGTTGTCCAAAATGCCGCCACTTTGGTGGAAGATATCCCTGCCCAATTGTCCAAAATGCCGCCACTTCGGTAAAAAAAATCTCTCCCCAGTTGTCCAAAATGCCTCTACTCCGGTGGAAAATATCCCTCCCCAGTTGTCCAAAATGCCGCCACTTCGGTAGAAGCTATCCCTGCCCGTTTGTCCAAAATGCCGCCACTTCGGTGGAAGCTATCCCTGCCCGGTTGTCCAAAATGCCACCACTTCGGCGAAAGATATCACTCCCACTTGTCCAAAATGCCTCCACTTCGGTGGAAGTTATCCCTGCTCAGTTGTCCAGAGTCTTGAGAGCAGATGAGGGTGAAGCGGGGTGAGTATGGAGCAGTGCTGGAATGAAAGAGTGGGGGAAATGGGAGATCACAGATAAAACCCGCCGACCAGCGACGTCGTTTGGCACGATTCCCAGATGAGGAAATCCGGGAGCGAACCCGCCGAGAATCGAACTCGGCTCGCCTATGTGGGAAGCGAGTAGTCTAACCACTACACCACCTCGGCCCCGCGAATGGAGACTATCGGCAGGCGTCTGTACAGAGTTTCCTCGTAGCATATAGTTAATACTAGCGTTGAGAAGGACGAACGGACAGAACACCGTGGATATTCCTAGTCAATAATTTTCCTCCGTTAACGTGTTGGCATTCGTTGGAAACACGTTTACATTCTCACTGGATAGATCATGGTTTAACTCCACGCTTATACGGCCGAAGTAAATTCTGGACAACAAAAGTGAGCCAGCAGACGTTTTTAATTACACTCCAGTGAATTCAGAGTAATAAAAATTGTACATTAACTAATCTTAAAAATTTAAGTACCTTGGAATTAAGTATAAATTATTTTATTTATTTGCGCTACCTACTCACGCGTATCAGAACTGAAATAATTATTTACAGTAAAGCTAGCATTATTTTTCACGTGTTTTGTTATAATTATGTACATTTCACTTCCAAATTATATCAGACATGAATGTACCTTATTTAGTGATTGGAGTGAGAAAACGTGAAACACTTATAATTTAGGAACCTTCAGTAAGTCCGCCCCACCAGCGCGGTACATTTCCGTCGTGATATTAACTTTCAGATAAGGCTAATGCAGAAGCAAGGATGCGTTCTGTTTGGCTGTTCGGGTGGCTACTCTCTCTATTCCGCATGTTCCGCGTAAGCGTGAGTCGGTCTTCACTTGGCACTTTATCGAACTGAAGAACCAAATTCTGTAAAATCTACACACTTACACTTACTAAGCATGAAAACACTCATTGTCATGTTCACTTGCAACGTTTTGTGCAGAGAAACGTAAATGCTACCAGCAAATTTAATTGTTTACATGTGGATGTAATTTCGTTAGATTCAGCAATAGTTACTACTCGTGAGACTTAAGGCAAAGTCTTTATAATGCCCTAGTGATACCAAATGCGTCGCACATTGTCCACAGTATTACACGCAAACCATTTTAAAACACATTTTTTGCGCAAGCAGTTTAACTTATTCGTTTGCCCGGGACTACTTCAAACACTGCCAAAGAGACGTTACTTGCAAACGTCTGTAAGAAACTGTGACGAGTCGACAGTATCTTCGACTGCTGCAGATTTTTCCCGCCGTATCTTTGACTTGGCGACGCAGAACTAACCAGCCATAGCCGCTCTGGTACGTGTTTTTTACAGGTCTACCGTGTTCTGACGTTTGGTGATTCACCTTCGCTCTTATCACTCAAACGATACTAGGGGACAGTGCTTATCAGACAACCGCCAGCAGTAAGTCACTGCCCCGTGGTTTAGTGCTTGTTTTTAGACGTCGTAGATTATTTTTCGGAGGTCATGGCCTTCCCCTCCTTTATC
>NQII01010914.1:20355-31279 GCA_002778355.1 Clitarchus hookeri
GTTGTCATTCCATAATTGGAAGCAGCGCAAGTCAAAAAATATTCGCATAAAGTCTTTTCTTCCTCGTCGGTAAAAATTATCTGCCTTTGGTACCCGATATATATAGGTTTCATTGCTGGATTTTGTTCTACAGATGTTTTCTTTTTTATAAATCGAGACAGTGACATGTAGTTTAGATTATACGAACGAGCAGCAGTTCGAAGACTTTGCCCTCGTAAAGTCACCTCTTCATAGGCTAGTTCATAAATGTCTATACTGGCCAAGCCCCTGTTCGTCTTCCGCACGTATTGGTTAGGCATCCTAAAACAATAAAATAATCCCTTTGTATGCAAGGCAACACGAAACAATACGTTTACAACCAAAACAAACTAGTTGTGAGTATACCGAGGAGAGTTGTGACAGCTTGTCACAACTCGCCTAGGTGCGCAAATCCCGCGCTTTAGCCAACTATGCTTATAACCTCTAAACACGAATTGAATTTAGCTAAGCAATACCACATTTTAACAGTTAAATAGTCAATGCTTGAAAGGTGTAATACTGCATTGCAATTATCCTAATACGTATCAATTAATGCGATATGCAAATATTGGTTACAAACTTACTTTTGACATTTTCTTCCGAGCTGACGTCGTAAACAGAATACCGTCCCGCACAGGTCACCGGCGCGCACTGCGTCAAGCAGGGGGTCGACAACGAATGAGACGTGCGACGTTGCCAGTTCGCTAACTACCATAAGTTCTGAGAAATCGGCTTTGTCACAACTCACCTCTGTCACAACTCTCCTCGGTCTCCCCTACGGTGTTTATTCGTAGCCAAACATACCCGAGAGTAAAAATTTGGCTGAAAATCGCTACGCCATTCATTGGTTATCGTTGTAAATGTTAGTGTTATAGCATTTACTACCCCTTTAATTTATCGTATTATATAACACTAAAAAAATTAATATCGAAAAATGTAATTTGTGAATTTGGCCCGTATTTTATTTCTGTGTGTGTACGAATTATTTATGTACATCGTTTGCTACGTGACGGTTGAATGACGACAAACATGGCATGTTAATTGTTAATTAACCTGAAGGTGCTCGCCTACCTGGAGCTGTTTGATGCGTTAGAAGTACACACAAAGTAAGCGATAAGGGCGACACAGGCAAGTGCACCAGGTATCCCATCGCCTCTACGCAAGTCTCTGAGTTGGCATGCCGGTTTTTGGTCCTAATGCATTTGCCATAGGACTTAGCGGTGAACACTATATTTTATTAGTTGGAAGTTTGCAACAAAATTCAGCGAAGAACCCTTTACTCGTTACGTAGGCAATAAATTTTTTAATGCATTGAAGGATGTCAATATAATGTTTCTGCAAAGTCCGAGATGAGTTGGAAGTTGTACCCCAGACTAGTTTGAATGTGCGTTTCCTTTTCATGGGAAAACAATTTGCAAATAAGTCCAATAGCTTTCTTTAACAATAAAAAGTATCTTAAACACGCGGAAAGTTAGTTCACGCTCTAGGTAGACAAATGTATTACATAAAGAAACTTTTCTCTGCTAGCAAATAGCATTCCAGAAATGTGGCACATATTTACATACGTTTCAGTTTCTCGATCATTCTCCGACAACTATTTCTTCGTTCATGTCACTAGCTAACACCGAAGTTTTTGCTATTATTATAATCGTGGTCAATTGAGCACCAACATAACAGTTTATATTCTAACCGGTACACTGGCTAGCACGCTCCCAGTAAAGTTGGCAACGGTACAAGGGAAAGTAGTTCCTTGTGTCAACTATGAACCAGAAGTATGGTGTACAAATTTGGGGATATTAGATTTAATTTATTTAGTTTGTGTTTGCTTAATTTCCATAATAGTAAGAGTTAGGGCATTATAACACATTTAAGTTTATAACAATTTCACAGTAACGCTTGATGGGCGTATAGTAAATATTAGTGAGAAGGCCTACGTCCGGTGAAAGGATATATGACTGGCACAAAAGTAGATTCTCAGCAGAGCTATCAAGAGCGCTCAGTTAACCGTGAAAAGCCAATAGGTGTAAGAATTCAGGTTTAAGAATATTTCAGATAGTGTAAGGACACTCAGTGCACCTTTATCTCGACTGTTACACCAAAAAACGACAGCGGCATGTTTAAAGTCCAATAGAGGTGCATCGTCATCGAAAGGCCGCACAATAGTTCACTGCCTTGCTCGTAGAAGCGACGAGGCACACGATTAACGTGAATATTTCACCCTTGTGTACTGTCCATTGAAAGGTGAAAACTTGTATTACTCCACCTGTCCGCCTACTTCGAATGTATTGGTTGTGTTGCCAGCCACCAACATATTCTTCGAGAGCAACCAGCTGTCAGAATCACGTACTTTACTCTTTCTCGGCACAGAAGTAATATTTGTTTATATACGTGTTTGTAATGTGAAGAAACGCTTGGCAATATACCAAAAATTAATAATTCAGTTATTTTGTTTTCTTCCGTCGTCTTATTACACCTCGCAATCCCTCAAATGCCATTTTCAGTTTACTGTTTTATGTCAACTACGGAATGTTTGTTAGTACTGCCATTCAAATGTATTTGTATATTTATATTATATTCGTACTTTACGATACTGTTACGCGCTCGCTGTTTTGCATCGCTTCTTTTGACCCACGCGGAAGATCGGAGGAGTGTGTGGAGGAGAGAGCCTTTTCGCGTGCATATCGCGTCAGGAGCCGGCTCCCAGACTGTTCTGTAATACTGAAAGGTTCAGTATCAAATCTTTTATGCGAAATATCTTCCATTTTATGTAAACAAAAATATGAATTTGCATTTTTTAATTTGTTTTTGTTAAACACACAGAATATTTTCTTCTTAACTACTGAGCGCTGGGAATAAAAATGTTGACGTAAAAAAACGTATGCTTATACTGTTTGCCCGAAGTTCGAGCCCGGGCGTATTTAAAGCTATATATGAAAATAAAGACGGACGTGATGGGAATAAAGGGAAATTGATCCCAAAATACAATTTTACAATTTGGCCAACTTATTTTTGTCCAAATTCTTCTTCAACGTTAGAACAATAGACGGCGGCATAGAGTGAATATTGCTCACAAATACTATTCACATAGTAAATGAAAATAAATTTCAGTTCTTACAATATGTGTGCAAGGTTGTAACAAATTAAGTTAAAAAAAGCTTAAAAAGAACTTTAAATTTACAAATAAGCGTATTTACAGGAAAAGGAAGGTATGACATTCAGAATGAACTACAATTTTTAGGGAAATTAGTTCCAGCGATCTTTTGTTTTCCACAATTTACAGTCGTTTTTTTATTTTAATTTATTTCTTCTGTTTCATCGTTTTGTATTTCTGTGATTTCATTGAATCCAAGTAACACAGTAAAATGGAAAACAAACTTAATATTTAGATTCAATGGTCAGTCTAAATCTGACCCTCAGTTTTTCAGAGGTCAGAGTGCGTAAGTGGAACGTGAACGGGTTCGAATCCCGCCTGGGGTGATGGAGCACGTGACGTTTTTAATGCGAACTACCGCGTTCTCCAGTCAGCTGCACTGGATGCGCACTCAATACGCTTCTAAAACCAGAAAAGTACAAATATCACGCCATCGTCCCAAACAAGTGCTTATGTGTCGGCAATATTTGCACTCAAACTGCAGCACAGGCTCGTAAGACAGGGCGGTTAAAACTGCACTTAACGGGGCTGCCTGGTTCGTCCTCATAACCTCTAGTTGTTCAGGTTGCATTTTCCTGTTTGACGAGTTACAGCTCACAGACTTGCAGGCAAACTTTCGAAGAGTAACATTAATGGCATCTGGAGGCACAGCAGGTGGTGGACCTTTGACCCACAACCTGTCCATAGGTCGTTCACAAAAAAAAAGTTGAAAAGCAAGGCGTTTTACCGTTGTGCCTCCTCGCTCGGTTACGGCCACCTGCTGCTATGCTGGTTGAAGACGTGCATGGGCGCAATCCCACGCGTTTGCAATGCACATTCAGCAAACTTTTACTAATCCACCAAAGCTAAGTTGATTCATATGCGAACTACTTAGCATCGAGACTTATTCTTAAGTTGTAAGAAGTTGCGATTCTTGCTTTCGTCGCAAACACGAAGCAAAATAACGAAGGAATTTGTGCAGCCACTGGGCGCTCCGTAAATTCAACAGTAAATGTTTGACTACAATAAAAACAGTACATCTAATGATTTCACATTTATATGTTTCCAGAATTAATTACATGTGCAAAATGTTATATTTATTTTGTAAACACGTTTTACAGATGCTAACAATAGCTATTGTTAACATAACATAAAAATGGGTTATAAAAAACACAACCAACGGGAATTCCATTGCACCGGAATACTAAAATTCATAACGTAACACTCAACGACTTTAGCATGGATATCTATTTACATGCTCTAGTAATAATAAGGTTTTCCTTCAGAAACGGGGACATAACTTATGCCAATACAGTGTTGGCGATATCAGCTCACACTAATTAAATGGTTTAAGAAAATTTAAGAAACATTGTCGTTGTGACGTTGTATTAAATAAATGAAATCGTTATTTGTGTAGCAATTACAGGTTCTTTAAACATATTTTTGTTCATACAAATAATTGGCTACCCTACAAAGCTCTTACAGTTAATAATAATGGTTAATAAAAACAAAGTTAGTAATACATTATTGCAAGTGTTTATCGCCCACTTAGTTTAAATTCGTCAACGGGGATACATGAACTTCCAGTACTCCACAGTGAGGAAAATGTGGTTGTCATTAAACTAATTAAGCCAGCACTGAAACTTTAATTATAAAATCAGTAATAAATACTACATTACCTAGGGTATTCTTTATTTTTGATGTATAAATTTGGAGAGCAACTTTAGATGATTATGATGATCTTAAATTTGCTATAAATGTTAATCGGAACCAAATGTATCTGCCGTATTCAATTCCCGTAACTTTATAGACCATTGATTTTGAAGGATAAATGCATTCATATGCAACTAAATGTGCCACTAATTACTACATTTAATCTATTTCATAAAAACATTAGTCAAATCTATCATTTGGTACGTGGTTAAAATTTTTGTTTTTAAGGGCACTTATTCATTAATTAGTGCTGGGAAATGTACAAACATTTATTTTTTTCACTATGAATCGTACTTGAGAATCGTGAAAATCAAGAAACTAAATCACATGTTAAAAATTGAAAAACTTAGTACAGTCGTAAATTAGCAGCTGGCAGAAAAAATAACGAAGTACATGTCTATTAAATAATCAATTTTGTCATTATCAATTAAAAAATGGTTATTTCTAGTCAAAAGAGCATGAAACCGTCGCCTACCGTTGAAGAAAACCTTCTTCCTTTAGCACCACTTCGAAGAGTAGCAAATGTTACCATCAGAAGCAAATCATTGGGTACAGACTCGTTCACGACACATGAAATGTTATCGCTAAGGTGGAAGCAAAGTAAACTGCTTAGTGAAGCATCTTTGCGTTCGTGGTAGAGAATAAGGTTTTCGGGAAAATACCCCGGCCCCACAAGCCATTTGAAAAGTGGCACTGCCGGCGGCTTGGTTCTAACTCGGGCCTCTCGGCCACGTATCGCTCACCTTGATGACAGAACCACCATAGAGGAAACTTTAGGTAAGCCCTACCGTAGTAAATCAGATGTGATAGCGAGTTTTGAAAATACAGCAATTGCAAAATATGAAAAGTTATAATATCAACCTGTATTCTGAAAAATCACTGTTGTATTTTTAATTAAACCTGCTGAAATTAATTTAATTAGTAACAGAGAAAACTGTATTAAAATGTTTTCTGTCAGGTTGTGATTTATGCAACTTTTTTATTCTTCTAGCGAATTTTTTACAGCGAAAGAAGTTGGTAACCGACCAATTTTCTTCGGCGCAGCAGATTGCAGCCGTTGCATGCAGGTCCGAGGTAACGCCCTGTGAAGTGGCCATGGTCACGCACTTTTTAATTGTCTACTGTGAAAGTAGATTAGCAGTAGCAGCTTCTCGTCACCCGTGAGTAAATTGCCTTTTCAGTTGGTGGGAGCGGCAGCATTTGCTATGAAGTGACGTAAATATCTTTGACCGCATTGCCAATATCCACTATTGCGTCGACGAAGTGCTTCTCCGCATCCAGCCCCCTATACAGTGAGTTCCGGTTGTTTAGGCAGTGACGAGGTGAGCGGTTCCGGAATTACAGTATTATCGACTTGCAAGTATATACAATAGCTGTACGCCTCGTGCTTCTGGTAGGCGCACGTGTAGAGTGGGTGGGTTCGTGTTCACGGGTGTGTACTGGCTTGAGCAAGGCTTCGAAGTCTGCATAGACAACGATCGGTAATTTATTCATGTGGTGGAAGTTCTTGAATTTCAAAACTGGCGGCCGTCCATCTTGCCGTGGCTGTGGCATTTCAGCACGCAGTGGGGCATTTTACTTGCAGCATTTCATGTGGTCTTCTAAACACTACTGCCCTGTCAGTCCCGATTTTCTCGGCAGGTTATGATAGAATGTAAAACACCGCTTACGTATATGCATTTTACTCTTGTGAGCCGATATCTGGGGACGTACCAGTCTTGAAAAATTCTTGACGTAGCTATAGTGAGCATTTTCCTCAGTAGACAACAGCAGCAGGTCAAAATTATTTTCTTTTTCTTCTTTTACCACTCGTGTGGGCATGACCTTCTCCTCGTCGGTGAGCGATTACACGTTGACTTATACGGTAGGGTTGTTCTTCTCGAGGAATTTGATTTGACGCAGCGGTGTCGGAAATTCCAGTTCAAAAAAATCAAATATTGTTTCTAGGGCTTCGTAGTGGCTGTCGACTCGCTCGGGATACCTGCAAAGTATCTAGCAAGCAGGATCCTCTTGAAATACACACATGGTCACTGGTATTTTGTGGGTTTGATGGCTTCTTTCCTTTTGACTGATTCTGGCAGTTCGATGTAAGATGAGACACGTAGAGGTTCCAACTTGTTGATTTCGAGCTGTAGGGGGTCAACTTTTGACAACATCCACCCCGATCCACGCTCTTTGTAAGTTTCTTCCTGTTCGCAAATTTTTCCTTTGCAGGATTTTACGACCTTTTTGATTTTACCAATCTCGTACACAGGTCCATTCGCAGTCTTGAATGCTCTTTCGTCCGTACCTTCGTTTGAAGTAATCGGTTTCGCATAATCACACACAAGCTAGATGAATTTAATTGGGTCATGCTCTCGTACTTCCTCGGTGAGTTGTCTGACGATATTTTTCCTCAAGCGAGCTAAAAATGTACAAATTATATCTTTTGACGATTCACACTTGTTTTGTACGACATATCTCTTTAAATTCCATCGGAAAGCATTTTCAGCCTCTACGAAACCATTGGCATTAACTGTCTCAGACCCTGTCTCGATTCTTGGGTGTTGCTGATGCTCACATGATGATGGAGTATATTTTCGAGTTATTGGTGTCGATGGGGATGGAGATCGTACACGACGCATTTTGGCAGGCGAAGGTCCGGCAAACTGACAGGTTTTCACGTGTGTCTGCAAACTATCACATCTAGCAAACGTCATGTCGCAATTCCCACATTTATAAGCCATTCTATCCGCATTCTTCGCGCAGCCATACTTCTCGTGCCTTTGAGCATCGTGGTTGAACACGAAGGTTTTATTGCAGAAGCGACACGGATGTCGATGTATCGCATTTGCAGTTCCAGCCGATGGCGGAGCGAATGGCACCGACGACGATGTAGGCAGTCCAGCTGGAGTCAGCGACTGTACCAACAAAGACGAAGTCGGGATGCCGGTCACAGACACACTATTAAATGTACGCTTCATCTTGATCTCTGCGGGGCAAATAGAAAAATACGGACTTAATGGGTACAATTTTGTTTGAGAGCTACGCAATAAATTAACTTCACACACACGTGGCATAAAAAGCTAAATCAATTACACATTATAAAAACTTAAATATATGTTGCAGTAAGTTTTATTTAAAGTTACGAATGCTCCATTAATATGACATGTCATATATACTCTAATGGTTCGCTGGTTGGGGCAGGTATTTGAAATTATAGCAGATTTTACTTTGGTGCGAAAATAAATACCCCGTGAACTGCTGCGATATAAATTACCTAAATGATCTTTAAGAAGGTCAGGAGAGAGAAAACTATATGTCACCTATCGCATCAGACGAAGATCTGAGACGATACGTGATTCTGCCTGTCTTATATACCTGCTGACCCCGATTTTCGCATGACCAACAACCAATCACAAGCGGGCAGTGCCGAATTGAGAGCTAAGAAGGTCGGGAGAGACAAAACGACCTGTACGCAATTCTGCCTGCCTTATATACCCATAGAGCCCGATTGTCACGTGACCAACAGCCAATCACGAGCGAGTATGTGGTGTAAAATAACTTACCGTTCTGATCGCTAAGGTGGCAGGAAAGGGAAGACGATCATGCATCAGATGAACTGTGTAGCTCGACAACTCTGATCGCCCTACATATCCGTAGAGCCTGAGATATCACGAGCGAGGAAAGTGGAATCATCAGTAAATTGTATCTTCCATCAGTGCACTGGAGCTAGAAATGATGGAAACTGCAGCAGTCGGGCAAATATTATAAATTAAAGGGGTGAGTGTGTATGCATGCATGTTCGCATGGTCGGGTTAATCTGGACAGACTACACATTGCCGAGGAGGTGGGACTCGATGCTCTGCTGGATTGCAACTCCCTACTGCTGCTTGTACCCAAAGAGAGAGAGAAAGACACTTGCAGTTGTAATAATAATTTTTTGAAAAAGACACATTTACAATGCCTTTTTACACTTGGTTACGCTATAGTGTACTTAAAATAAATTATATAATTTTTCACATCATAAAACACAGCAAACTCNTTTTTACACTTGGTTACGCTATAGTGTACTTAAAATAAATTATATAATTTTTCACATCATAAAACACAGCAAACTCTAAAATATATACCAGTATGAGACAAAAAATGACCATGCTCCTTGCTTGTTACTAATTAAGCATATGGAAAGCTAGCATGGAATTATGGGGTAAGATAAATAAACTTTACTATTCATGTGCTTTCTCAGTGTGCNAAGCATATGGAAAGCTAGCATAGAATTATGGTGTAAGATAAATAAACTTTACTATTCATGTGCTTTCTCAGTGTGTATATACACTGAAGCGCCAATCCCAAAGCATTTGTTGAATATAGCGTTTTATCTTCCCTCTAAATAAAAAAAATAATCGATGGTATTACTTTTACGGGGCAATGGTTGCTAGTGATATTTCGTTGCCTATGGTGTAAATGTATGGAAATTATTTTTCTGGTGCTAATAAGTACGAATTTGAAACTTGCAAAAAAAAAGTTTTCTATTAGGACTATACAGTGTTTTTTTTTTCTTGTGCTAATCATTCAGGTTTTTAATGTTGGGCATGTATGTCTTGACAGGCAGGGACATCGGGAACCATACTGTGCTTACAGTGCGACTCGACGCTGGGAGGTGGTCGGTTTTTAGTTATTCAGACAATCATTACGTATAAAAAAACCGCACCAATTATCATCATTAATTAAAAAAGGCAACTCGATGAATAAAAATTTTTAAAGTAAAATATAAAGATTTGCTGGTAAATTGAGGTGAATTAAGAAGCTGAAAGGAAGAGAGAGGGAAAGAGAGAGTGGGAAAAAGAGAGAGCAAAAGAGAGACAGAGGGAAATCGTCATGAATTTAGAAACGCAACTCGATGAATTAAAATTTTCAAAGTAAAAATATAGATTTTATGGTAAACAGGTGTGAATGGAGAAGCTGAAATAAAGAGAGAGAGAGAGAGAGAGGGAATGAGACGGAGAGAGGAATACATATTTCTGCATGGTTTCGCAAAAGTCTATGCGCAGTATCAGTACAAATCTAAAAAATTGCTTGATTTTTAATTTGTTAAAAAAACTTTACCTGCCAGTTACAGTAAGGTTTTTTTTTAATATTGATGTAATAAATCTAATAATTATAGGTAGCAAAATTCAGCAACATCTACATTTCGTGTGTAGGTGCTCTGTCAGATAAAAAATAATAATTTTCAAAATATGATAATAAATAAATATATTCGATTTGGCATACCCTATGCCTATAAAAAGTAAAATGGCTGCCATAAACAGAAACCTATTGCTTGAAGGGTTAGAGGGCGTAGCCGCTGGGCTCCTTCGGGTAGGTCAGAAATCCCGAGTCGAGCCGAAGTAGGGGTCCCCAGTTCTTCCGAGGTCTGCCGAGCACTACCGAGTCGAGCTGAAGACTCACAGACACAGCCACACACACACCCATTAAAAATACATTGCCCTCGTAGGCCCATATATACACTGCTATTCCACTTTAAATGAGATGTTAAGGCATCCAACTGGTTTTTGTACATAGCTGCCAACTTTGCGGGAGAACTTAGTCAGTTTGTCCAGTAAAATATATCTAGTTAAGGCCAGAGGGTTTTTCCGAGAGCTGGTTTCAAAAGTTCTCAGTTACTCGAGAATATCCTATAGCAATTATAAAAAGTAAATTTCACGCCGAAAAATTATGGAAAACTGATCTGATTCTGAGAGACTACAGTAGCGAATGGTGAGGCAGAGAATCTTTGCCCTTAGCCGTATGTTGCGTATGGTGTGCATAGCCATAAGAGTGAAAACAAAAATGAAGTTCTTTATTTTTAGAGGCAGGTGATACGCGGGAATAGACGATTAAATCTTGTGGTTTTTAGCGCACATTGCACACCTTAAATACTTCGTCATTAAAGTCAACAAGATTATGCCTTGTTTTTTTAGCTTCTAATGGAATATTATCTTTAAAAGCGTTTGAGATAAAAAAAAAGTAATTAAAACGCTTTTATAAGTTTAAAAAAATTGGCGTTTTCAAGATTATTTTTAATTGCGGTCAGAAAAACAA
>NQII01010915.1:0-32279 GCA_002778355.1 Clitarchus hookeri
TAGGGACATAAGTTAAAATGAAAAATCATAGATTTTAATCATATTGTTTGTAATTTGCGACTAAAAAAAAAAAAATTAGAAATCTTTACATCTAGCAATACTAAATTTGCTTTATTTCTAGTAGTTCATGTTTTAATTCGCGCCTGAAAAAAAACTATTAAATTGGGGAGGGGGGTACGTTAGTAAACAGGGGCGACAAGCAAACCAGTTACGTAGTACATAGGGGTCGAAGCCAGATTCATTAAATTCTAGCATACAGGTAAAACAACACCTTGTTGTAAAAAACCCTGTTTTTACATGCAAGTTATGGATTTATTTTTTCTAAACTAGTCGAGCAGTTACAAGTTCTGTTGTAAGGCGATTCTGTAGACAAGGAATGTTACTTAATTCTGTCAAAAGCAGTATGCAGAACACCTTCCTATCTTGCGAATGAAGTCTTAACGTCTCTGCTTTTTAAGTTGATGGCTTATGTTACATACTGTGCTAATCAAAGTTTTCTTCTAAAAACAGCGTAACATCCATGGTCTATGTGAGATTTGAACATAGAATCTCGCAGATCAAAGATGCCTCATTGGATATTGGCAGCAGACAGGCTGGTGTAAAACATTTCTACCATAAAAAAGTGTCACTTTTATTTAACTCCTTTTCAATTAGTTTTTTAATAAGAAATTGAGTCATCCTGTATAAATATTGTGAAATAACATGTTGATGCTTATTGAACCACCTTTTAAGGTTTTTCAAAATTATTATTTAGGCTTTTATGCAGTTTACTCAATATTCTGTATTTAAGTACAATTTAGTCTCAAATGATAACAAGCAGAAGATATGTGGAACAGTCACAGGGGTATACAGACTTGGGCAATAAGATATCCCTGCTGTTGTTTCAGAAATTCCAGTACACTACTAAGATGGTTATCTTACGTACAGGATTACAGTTAGGGCCCAATTTTACAAAAGTCCATGGTTCCTGAGAATGGCTTTGTAAAATCATTACCCTCATAAAATTGTAGCAGGCAGATTTTGAACCGCTCCCAAAACCCAGAAATTCCATTAAAGATGTATTTTTCATGTTAAGTCAGTTTTTAATAGTCTGTGGTGCAAAAATAACTAGTTTTTTGATTGAAATATTAATTTTCTTTTTCAATAGACAGGCAGATTGTCATCCAAATAAAGAAGATATACCCTAGAATGGTAGCATCATAAAATTGGGTCCCAATGTAGGGTTGCAGCAAAGACTAAATCAGACAGTTATGTAGCAAAATGTGTGTCAGGTGTTAAGCAATGAGCTTGTATAGTAATTGTTTCATAAAGAAAGATTTGAAAGATATTTTTTACTGTCATTACATTTATAATGAAATTAATTAGCTTGATAGATGCAACCAGTACCATATTTATGCTGGTCTAGCAATAACTGTGCAATGATGAAGTTTATGCTAATTTGATTGGGACATTTGGTTAATTTTCATTGTTTTGCAAGGAATTTTTTTTATTTTTCAATATTTCAGACGTTTTGGCTGTCCATCTGTCATGAATTTGCTGTTTCTAAAGTCGCAATTGAGGTTATGTCAGCGATCGGGGGTAAGGGCTATTACAATATTAGTAGACATTTTTCCCTTTTGAGTATGTTCTANTTGAGGTTATGTCAGCGATCGGGGGTAAGGGCTATTACAATATTAGTAGACATTTTTCCCTTTTGAGTATGTTCTAGAAATTTTAATATTTAACTTTTATGTAGTTCAGCTGGCATGAGAAAGTTGTTGGGACGGAATTAGCACGGTTTTCAAAGGGATTTTGTATCCTGCCAAGTCCTTATTTGGTTAATGTTTTTGGCACCACTGGTGTGAGGAGTGTGGGTAGACCGAGTGGCGACATTAGCTGCCCCTAACAGATTATGATCAGTGTGAGTAACACACTTTGTCGAGCGTGGCAAATTTCGCATTTCGCCCACACCGGCAAGCACCTGTGACCTTTTTCTTCTTTCATCTCGAAGTTTCATCTTTTAGTTTGGTAACTGAGCCTGGCTACACAGTACAGTGTGTTGAGTGTTCCAGGGCTGGAAGCAAGAGAGAGTGGTGGCCACCCACGGCAAGGGTCGCATTCTGGTAGTGCATCCGGGAGACCCCAAGTCCTGGTGGAAGAGGGTTAGCGATGTGGTGGAAGTGGTGGACAAGGACTTGGGCTATGCAGATGGTGGATCGGGCCTCAACATTCAAGGCTGCAAAGTGAGTAGATGTGATGCCATGCTTCTCTATTGCTTTCACCTGTCTTTTGGCTTTAACTTTTCTTTGCTGTGCATTATTTTAGGCAGGGTGCCCGATACTTTCCATTGTGATTGTTTAATTAAATGCTGTAGCCACCCAGATATAAAGCAATGTTTTTTTCAAATTTGTATTTCTGAAGAATAGAGGGTCTACATATTTTGAGGTAAGTGTTTGTGTTTTGATTAGTAGCAAATGACAGTTAATGTTTTTTGACTAGACATATATTTATTTTCATTACAAGGTATTTGATGACACAGTACACCACTATGCCGGAGTTCTGGATCACTGTGAAAACTTGCACAGATTTAATGAAAAGTACCTCAAACTGTAGTAAGGTTATTAAAATAATGTCAAATTAAACCGTTTGCTGGTACGTTGTGGCCNAATGAAAAGTACCTCAAACTGTAGTAAGGTTATTAAAATAATGTCAAATTAAACCGTTTGCTGGTACGTTGTGGCCTCTCTGGCCAAAAACAAACTGTGGCATCAGTATATAAAAAAAGTACCCATCATGCTGAAGTAATGGTGTCAGGTGTCAAAATTCTTAAAAAAAATAGTTAATGCAAACTGCCAGCAGTCGGACCTCTTCATTCACGTCGGTGCTGCCGAATCAGCAAACATTTACTTGGTGGGCTTATTAGAAAATGGTAGGATGGCACTGGTAATTTTCAGATGGAAAACCTCGGCGTTAATGATGTTGGCTGTGTTCGAAATTCCAACCAAGAAGATAGCCTTGCAGCAAGGTTACAGACTTATTTAAGTACCACCGGGGCACTCTCACTTCTGGTTCCAGTTACTACAAACAAAACTAAAAAAAGGAAAAAAAAATTTGTGCCTAAATCAAAAAATAAAAATGCAATAAAAAGTGCAATAAAAATTTTTTTTTTAATTAATAACAACCAAAACTACCATTTAATAAATTTTATTTCTAATATTATTTTTGGTTAAAACTTCAGATATTAAACCTTATGAATTGGATGGGGATTTACACAAAGTATACGTATTCTTAACCCAGAGCTAATATTAGTATTAAATAAAATAGCAAATTACAAAATCACACAAATAAGTCTGTGCATAACTGAACTACTCTCTGAAACTGTTATATATTTTCTGTTATAAAATGTAGTAAACAGGTGTTTTCAGAATCATTTTTTCTGCTAAATTTTTTATGCAGATATTTTTAGATTTGTCTGTGGGCACAGACTGTACGGTTATCTTTATTAGTGTGCCGTCAAAATATGGGTCACCACTTAGTCATGTTCAGTTGAGTCGCCAATGGAAAGATTGCATTGCAGTTGAGTGCCTTGTGCTTACAGGTTTTGAGGCAATTGGTGAGTGAGCAAGTCAGCCTTACAGGTCACCCATTTTGAGGCAAAATATCGGCAAGCAGGCAGAACCCTTCAGCTCCCTCCAAACCTCTTAACTCATGTGTGTTGATACTTCTGTTATAAGCTGTTCACGGTAAACTGAGCATTTTTGAAAGCCCTACTTATCTGCTTGTATGCACAATGTGTATTCCCCCACCTTGTTTAAAATTAACAGTATTGTCCGTCTTATATAACTTGGCAAGATTATTGCAGTCAGAGAATTTGGCAACTTGACGTGTACGAAACAAAGTGCCATTTACAAAATCCTGTATCAAATGATGCACGAACGAACAAAAGTTAATATTATGATGGCTATTCTGAGTGCACTACCGATGCACATCAGACAAGCAGAAAATTCCCCATTATTAAGAGTTTGTAGATTAATTAATACATTTTATTTTATGTGGTCACAAAACAGCAATTGTTAGAGTTACAAACTAAACTTCTTGACAAAGTAGTAATGTATAGGAGTTCAAAATGAAATGCACAATAAAATGATCCGTATCCAAATGAAACACAACTTCAAAACCTTGAGAGTTCTTGTCATGTCGTATCCCTACTCTCCCATCCATGCTTTCCATACGTGCTTGATATTAATTCCAAAAGCACACAGAAATATTGCATGGTATTGTTGAAAAATTATTTTTTTTATATATATATAATTTGACGAAATATATTTCAAATTCGTGTCGTTTCGAGCCAGTAATAGAAGAAAAGTCCTTTTAAAAAGACTGGAACAAGAGGCAGGCCAACGTGGTGCTATCTGTTGAGCTACCAGCTCACAACTTGCCATGCCATGCACGCCATCTGTCCGCTCTTTCACGAAGCATTACCAGCCACAAAAAAAAATAGCTTTTGTGTGTAAAATAAAAAATTTACGAACATATACCAATAGTTTTATTTTTCTGCGAGCTCTGCATAATTTTTAAAGTAACATATATTTTGTGTACTGCGATTTTTGATTACTATTAATTTATATTGGGCCGGTAAACTTTCGTCCACGTTCATTAAACGCCATGTTGTTCTCCTGCAAACCTATTTCATTGTTTCCGTGTTGTTACTGTATTGTATTACTAAAAACGAAGAAAGTGGGACGCGCGTGAATAGTTTTTAAGCAATTCTTAGGTTATTCTATGCCACATATATTTCCAACTCGAACTGTTTAGTATCAGTAATAGCAGAATTCCTGCTTGCAATAGTCGTTGGTGAGTTGTTGCTGAATAACAGTGCGTTGTCAATCAAGTTTCCCGAATTACTTTAAGTTCCAGTTATGTTAGCTGTGATGTCCAAAGTGTGATAATAGCTACAACTACCGTCTCGCAAATGTTAAACCCAAATTTGCTCTCTCACACAAATTAAAAAATAGTAACAAATATTTAATTTTTTGCAAGGTTTTATATTTTTACTTTTATAACCTTCGGATTTTTTTTAGACAGATGTCAGTCCAAAATTCCTTAAAATTTGTTTACCATTACAGTACATTGGCAAGTGGATTAGCTGACAGCGTATTGATAAAATATACAGTCTCCACTTGACGCACCAGCTGATGGCGAAAGGATACATAAACGAAAAGTACAGTAGCCGTACTTTCGTCGAACTATCAAAATCTTGCCAAGTTGCACGAGACAGAGAGTACCATGGGCCTCGTCACTTAATTTATGCATTAGTCAAGTGAAGCAGGAAATTATTTAAAAAAGTAAATATTGTACAAATCTGCCAACTTTTACACTTATATGCATTAAAAAAAACAATTGAAAGAATTTAAGTTTTTACAGATGTTTAACTAACACTTTTATTTCAATTCACTGTACTATTTTCCCTCCATCGTTATACCAACTTTACTTGATGCATGTACTCAGTGTGCCCATTACAATGTTTGCAGGTAGGAGCAAGGACTTTTTTTCTAAGGTAATTGGAAAAATGCTTACTTTATCGTGAACAGCCTTCATGCTGATGTACTTGTCATTGTGTTTGGCTAGGTGTACCTGTACGTGGAATCAAAGAGCGTGATTGGCTGCCTGGTAGCACAGCCCATCACCATGGCTCACAGGCTCCAGGTCACTGATGGGCTCGACACGTGCTCTCACGAGTCGTACCCGGTCAGGTGCGGCGTGAGCCGGCTGTGGGTGGTCATCTCCCACCGCCGTCGTGGAATTGCTACCAAGCTCGTTGACTGCATGAGGTTAGTGCCAGTGCTTATATCATGATATTCACAATCGGGGCGAGGAATTTTCTTTCTAAGGTTTGGTCCTAAAATACTAATTGGAGCTGTGCCAATCCACAAATTTTGTCGATGACACGAACCACTGCTTTGCTGAAACTACTTTTATGGATCTGCTGATCTGTGCCAGTACAATTTCCTTCAAAACAGATTAAATTATTCGCAATAGTTTGTTTTATTTCAATTTCTATTGGATAAATAACTGAACGCAACAGTACATAAATTTATATTCTTGCAGTTTTACATTTATTCAGCTGAGAGGCACCTGTTATTAAATGATTCCCTTACAGTAGTTGATACATTTCTTGTGAAGCCTATAGCAGGATGTGAAATTTCCCTGATGTAAACAGAGATGCTGTTATGAAAAAAACTAAGGCGCATGACGCTTCCTAATTATTATTATCGACTATATCATCACGTGCGCGTCACGTGCCCCAGAGGGAATCAAACGCCGACCGGCCGCCTCCAAGACCAGCACCCGCGTTATGATAGGAAGTTACGTCATCGCCCCCACCACTTGTAAAAAAACCTGCTCAGAAGCAGCTGCGAGCATGCAAGAGTTTCCCCTGAGCAAGCTGCTGTTACCACCTGCAATCACACCCAAACCTCCCTGCTGCCACCCCGCCAAGAGATGGCAGGAGCTGTGCTGCCCGGCCTGAACCCAAAGGGGTGGCAACAGATGGTTACCGAAGCGAACGAAGCACAAAAGAACCCTTCAGGCTACGGGAATATAACGCAGTGTGCCCGGCAGAAACGCCAGTTGTACACGTAGCTTGCCCCAGCACAGACCCTACAGATCTTCAGTCGACGACGCCTTCCCTATCACAGCAGCCGAAGAGTCGTCGCTTCCCCCTGATACTTGCCGTCAAGAGTCACTGCATCAGACACGCACACCACGTGTGTTGCCCCCCGGGTCCCTTCAGGACTACAAGCCACAATTAGGGTCCAGTTGTTTTCACAGCTAGTTAATTGTCAGCTCTCGTACACACATTTTACTACCAAAATTGGAACGAAAAATGTTAAAGTTCCGTGGTAGACGTCTTTAAATTATAAAGAAAATAGCAGTAAACTGAAAACATCAAGGCAATGTTTTTAATTTTAAACAAATTTAATGTTACATTTTGGTTTTATCATGTTGTAAGTCCAATTTAATTTCAGCCCCCACCAAAAATTTTCCTGGCCTAAAATCTCCATTCCTGCCCAGCTGTGCTNCACACGTAGCTTGCCCCAGCACAGACCCTACAGATCTTCAGTCGACGACGCCTTCCCTATCACAGCAGCCGAAGAGTCGTCGCTTCCCCCTGATACTTGCCGTCAAGAGTCACTGCATCAGACACGCACACCACGTGTGTTGCCCCCGGGTCCCTTCAGGACTACAAGCCACAATTAGGGTCCAGTTGTTTTCACAGCTACTTAATTGTCAGCTCTCGTACACACATTTTACCACCAAAATTGGAACGAAAAATGTTAAAGTTCCGTGGTAGACGTCATTAAATTATAAAGAAAATAGCAGTAAACTGAAAACATCAAGGCAATGTTTTTAATTTTAAACAAATATAATATTACATTTTGGTTTTATCATGTTGTAAGTCCAATTTAATTTCAGCCCCCACCAAAAATTTTCCTGGCCTAAAATCTTCATTCCTGCCCAGCTGTGCTTTGTTTATGGTAAACACCAACCTGTTATAGTATCATCATTCTACAGTTATTGTGTCTATCAGTTGCATGTGACGAAAAGATTCCTTTTGTTGTAAAACATAATGTGTTTTCAGTGTGCTATTCTTGAAAACTTTTTGGAATTTCATATGAATATGCTCCCACTGTTCCGTGTTATATTATTTGTGTTAGTAGTAATAGGCCTACTACTAATGTAGGCCTAGTTTAAATAATTNTCATTCCTGCCCAGCTGTGCTTTGTTTATGGTAAACACCAACCTGTTATAGTATCATCATTCTACAGTTATTGTGTCTATCAGTTGCATGTGACGAAAAGATTCTTTTGTTGTAAAACATAATGTGTTTTCAGTGTGCTATTCTTGAAAACTTTTTGGAATTTCATATGAATATGCTCCCACTGTTCCGTGTTATATTATTTGTGTTAGTAGTAATAGGCCTACTACTAATGTAGGCCTAGTTTAAATAATTAAATTTCACACCCGCCTGTACAGTATTTAATTCTAAAACTTAAATTGAGATCGAGAATCAAGGAAAAGTGGAATCGTTACATTCCTAATATGAAATAATAAAAATTAAATTTAATAGATAGACATCTTCTGAACAAAAAGGTACGAGGAGCCCTAGTCATCAAAAATGTTGAGAAACATTGAACAACGCCAAGGTTTGCTGAGCACAAAGTCCATTTTCATTGGCTTCTTGTGGAAAAATCAGAGGATTTGTTACTGAAATACTAATTTATTTTAACAGATACGCTTCCTCTGAATAAACTGATATCCTGAAATGTCTTATCGACACTTGTTTGTCGCCTAATAATCCGTAAACACTGAACCCGAGCACTAACTCGCTGCATGTGCAAGTGGGGTCTTACTTGTTACTGAAGGAAGGTCGTAAAAAAATCTTACCATATTGATTTCCCTCTCTCAGAAATCACGCTTTTGCAAATGAAGTATTAAGTATTAATCACTTTAAAAGGCAGACATCCGTCAAATGAAATGAAAGTCTCGTATGTACAATCTTGGGTATGGTTAGCATCCTCCGTACAGCATTGCTGAATGTACTTGCAGCTGGGAGGGATAGAGTGCGGCTGTCCTCTGGTTATGTTCGGCTTGGCCCGCGCAACTTGGTTTCCTCCCCTTGCATGACTGGTGAGGGGAAGACTGTTGCCTAGCAACCAGCCTGGTAGTGGGTGGGGGGGATTGCAGCCTGTAGAAGGGTGATCTATTCCTTTCCTTTCTCACCTGCAAACTTTCTTACATGGAACAAGGAGTAGAGTACAGAATGGAAACTTCCATACAAGACATCTGTGCACTGTTTGAAAGGTGATCAACTAACATTAGGCACTCCGGGTTTTTCAAACCTAGAGAAAGTTGGGTTTAAATTTCCTTCAGTCTGTAATATTCCCTTTGGCCTTAAGTTTGTGTTATTTTTTGTATATAATTATTAAATGTATTAAGATTACATGAATTAAATTTTCGAATTGGTGACTATTTCCTAACAAGTGTAACCTGGTGTTTTTGATTTAAAGAAAACTGTAGCTGGGATATGTAATACACATACAGAATTTTTTAATTTTATTTTTTATGCTGCAGTGTGTGCTAGTTGCATTGTGTAATACTATTTTCAAAATAATCAGTTGTATTTTAAAGATTACAGATATTTCCTTTTTATATTTTTTACTTTGAAAACGTTGTATGAAAATTCAGTTTGCATTTGTTTTTGTCTCTGTTTCAGGGCAAATTTCATGTACGGCTACATACTGTCCATCGAGGAGTTTGCATTTTCTGTCCCGACTGTGTCTGGAAAAGAATTTGGAACAAACTACGCAAAGAAAAAGAACTTCTTGGTTTATATGTAGTGTAAATTTTAGAGAACTTTTGTTTGTATTTTTTTGTATTTTAAAAATATTATATTCTAAACTGGACACCAGCAGTTTTTTGTTATGTATATTTTTTAATGTTTTGTATACCAAGTGACAGTACAGTGCTCTTAGCTCACAAAGTATATGTATATTTTTAAGTGTTTGATAAAATTGTTTGATACCATTTACCTTTGCGTTCAAGTGTAGTGATTTTACTGAGCTGTTTTTTCCATACTTAGAACTTTTTTTAAACTGTTAGTTTTCACTGATTACAATGTCATGTATGGTTTTCTGAATTTTTTTTTTTTTAACGTATTTCAAAATTGTTTTGTTATTGTGTTTATGAATATTTATTGTAAATGCTATGGCAGGTTTTTTCTCTCTATCTAAAATGTTTTCATTTTCGTGTGTTCAAAAAAAATCCCAAGATACGTTTCTCTCAGAGTGAAGTAATTTTGTAATGTTTATGTATATTTGTTTGAGAATTACATTCTTTTGAAAACAATAAATTGTGACTGCTATATACTTGTTATATGTTTACATTCATATTTGTGTGTTTTGTAAATTTTTAAGTGAAACAAATTTGTTTGGGCCAAGTTTTCTCTGTTGGTATACCTAAACTTTCCTGTTGTTTCATTTCTTCTATAGAGTTTTAAGGTGGTTTTCCTGCACCTTTTTATAATACCAAATCAGTGAAGTTCATACCACTGTTTTATATTTGTCTGGCTTATTTAGGTTACATTTTAAATAATGCACAATCTCAAAAACTGCTGCTGCATAATATTACACTATACAAAATCTCAGCAAAACTGTAAGCAGTTGCAATGAATATTGCTTAAAAATACTTTTGCTAGTCCAAAACTGTAAAATGCGAGTTGTGGTGTCGTTACTCTGAATTGGTATGACACAATATGAAAAACAAAGTGAAAATCAGTTTAAAAATGTAGCAGTCGTGGTTTGGAGTGAGTGTGCCGCCAGACACCTGGGTGGCCTGCCCTGCGCACTACGTGACATCACTAAAGGAACTTTGTTCTTCAGCCACCCGTTTTTCAATACGGTAATATAATAATATTTTCGTAATGATTTATTTTTAATGTATAAAAGGACAAGCTCAAGTACTCACAGTCTTAGTACTTGTCAACAGGCGCACACATGAAGGACGACACATTTTTCATGCAGTCAAGTACTAGACGGCGAGTGCTGGTGGTTATGTTAGAAGTGCTGTAGCACAATAGTTCACTCTCTCTCTCTCTGGGGCAGTGTTTTTGATAGTTCTTATCTGTTGCGATATTAAGGTCAGTGGCATTTTCTGCGATGTGCAGATCAAAACTTACTGCCTACAAGTTGTAAATTGGCGTCTTCCTTGGATCTGTCCTCTTCCTTAACAGACGTGTTGAAGTAACGGTCCTTTGTCCAGCAAGGCACATCTGTCGTAAGGGCAGGTGTATTTAGTCTGGAGGGCCAAAAGTATGAAATCAGTCGTTAGGGAAGGTGGAAAACTGAACATGCCCCTCGAGGTGATCAAGAAGTCTTATTAGTGTTGTCGGAGCTGCCGCCATCTTTCCAAGGGAGATGAGTCATCAATGATGCCACCCTACGATGTCAGCGTGGCATCATCAATGACTCCACCGTACGATGTCGGCTTCATCGCCTGCATCCTGGTCGGATAAGTAACCAATGTCTTGCTGGCTCTGCTTCTTGTCGCCTACAGGAAGTGTTTCAGATGTAGGCACAGAAAATTTCCACCTTTTCCTTTTATTTGGGGGTTTTTGTCTGGTTTTTACTCAAGATCGTTTGGACAAGGTCACTCGCCTCTGACTGATGCTGCTGTGCAGTTAACAAAATTCTAAACTTTAATTTTTTACAAATTTTCCCTTTTTTTTTTTTTAAGGAGTTTGCCTATTGAAAGTTTTAATTCAATAACTCAAGGTTAAGATGAAATACAGTGCATCTTTACCCCAGATCCTATGAAACGTGTAAGAACGGATGTACAGTAAAATCACAATATTTCAAAATGCTCAAGCCAAAATTATTGTCTTACAATTACATGATTTCAAATTATGCTATTAAAACATTGTTAGCATTGCAGAAGTTTAAGGATATTAATATTTGCACTATTTACCTATGTTTCACTTGCATTTTTAACCAAAAACAAGGCTGCCTAAATGTTGCAGATGTTATGCAAGTCAGAATATGTCATTTATGCACACTAATGTATTAGGGTGGTGGGCATTTTTAACTAATTACCATTTTGGTCGAGTTCAATTGAATCAATGTATCAACTGGTCTGAAATGTTGGTGGATGTGCACTGAGAGCATCAATCTGTGAATTTTCGAATTCAATCGTGCAAATGCATGTATAAGTAAATCAATTTTGAACAGTAAAGGTAAATGGTTGAGTTTAATTGCAACAGAAAAAATTTATGCCTTGGATTTCATTGATGCATAAACACTAGAAAAATGTGATATTTGATGTGTATTTTAGAAAGAAATGAGAAAATACATTTAGCACTGTTAGTCTGGTTTTCCTGTGATGTATTAATTTGTCCCAATTGAATTGTAAACAAAAGTATATGAACAACCCAATGTTGATCTATTCACACCACAACATTCACTAAAGGTGAATTTTGAAAGAAAGAAAAAAATGCATGTGTNCAACCCAATGTTGATCTATTCACACCACAACATTCACTAAAGGTGAATTTTGAAAGAAAGAAAAAAATGCATGTGCGCACTGATACTGATTGGCTGCGTAAAGATGTGACTATTGTTACTAGAGACATTCATATTTTGGGTATTCTTGAGATCATTCTGCCTATTCAATTTTCCTCTGTGTTTTTTATATTTAGTCTACACAGCCATTGAACTGTGTGTAGTCTTTCCAATGGTGTTTTTTGATAATTGTTGCAGTNTTTTTTATATTTAGTCTACACAGCCATTGAACTGTGTGTAGTCTTTCCAATGGTGTTTTTTGATAATTGTTGCAGTTTTTGCCTCAAGAGCATGTTACTACCTTCTCAAGACATGTATGTGGAGCTCAAATATCTGACTGCTCTTCCACACGAGTTACAATGCATATTTATTTTGTCTGGGTGTTTCTGATGGTTTTTCTAATGCCAGTGAACTGTTACAAGCTTCACCATCTTTGTGAATTCTAATAACACTTCCTTTATCGGTATGTCGGGTTGGTGCAGCACGTACTGTTGTGTCCCCTTGTTTCGGCAGGTCTTCTTTAACTTGCATCCCATGCATGTATGTACGTATGTATGTATTTTCTTGTATCCACCACAAGCCTGGGACAGTGACAGAATTCTGCCACCTGTGTCTGGGTGACCTGCCAGAGGATGGTCTTGCATATAATGGTACACCCATTCCCTAGCCACTGGTGGTACATTTGTATTCCATTCCATGTAACTGGGTGGTCTGGCCTCAGTGATATCCAACATGCATACATTTTCTTTCGTTCCCCTTTTGCACTGTTCTCCTAGTTCGTCTACCAAAGGTGAAGTGCGTTATGCTGTTTTTACCTGCGCTTCCACTTCTGTCTGCATGTCCAGTTCTCCTGTGGTGGGGCTCCGTAAGGAGGGGGGGTGTTTCTCAGGTTCTTCCCTCTGTTGTCGGTTGCATTCTCTATGGTAGCCACATGATATCATAGTCGACGTCATCCCACACAGTTTCTACCAACTCAGCATCACATGACAGCATGTCTAGTAGCTCATTCTCCATGCCTGGTAATTGTTATACTGTAAAATCAAACAACTACAGTAGTAGTGTCCATCTCACCAGTTTGCCCCCTCTGGTCTTGTATACTAACTAACCACGTTAGGCATTTGTTCTCCGTCCGCACCAAGAAAGGCCAGCCTTCTAAATAAGCTCGAAATTTCCGCATAGCTCACNCGTTAGGCATTTGTTCTCCGTCCGCACCAAGAAAGGCCAGCCTTCTAAATAAGCTCGAAATTTCCGCATAGCTCACACAATGGCTACGTCTTTTTATTTCTCCAAACTTGATTTTGCCATAGCAATTAATCAATAGGTTCCCTGCATCGTCCAGCTGACTTATCACAACTCCTGCTCCGACTACGCTTGCATCGGTCTGCGTGCAAATTCGTTTACTGCAGTCGATTCTGGTTATATCTTGGCATTTTTTAAACTGCATCGTAGGGGTTCTTTGATTTACTGTTGTGCCAGCGCTGTCCAGTGGAACTGGATAAAAAGTGAGTGGTGTGGTCATCTGTGCTAACCGTGGTATGTAGTAACGTAACCAGATAGCCAGTCTGATAAAGTTGGGTAACTACTTCTTGGCAGTTGGAGTTTTGGCTTCCGCAATTTCCTCAAATGATTGGAGTGGGCATAATTCCCAGCACTGCTTACCATGTGGCCTAGGAAGTCCACTTCCAGTTCGCCTATGTGAAACCGGGCTGGTGAGACAACCAGGCAGTGGATTACTAAGCATTCTAAGACCNGCAATGGGTAGGTCTTTTTATTTCTCCAAACTTGTTTTTGCCATAGCAATTAATCAATAGGTTCCCTGCATCGTCCAGCTGAATTATCACAACTCCTGCTCCGACTACACTTGCATCGGTCTGCATGCAAATTCGTTTACTGCAGTCGATTCTGGTTATATCTTGGCATTTTTTAAACTGCATCGTAGGGGTTCTTTGATTTACTGTTGTGCCAGCGCTGTCCAGTGGAACTGGAAAAAAAAAGTGAGTGGTGTGGTCATCTGTGCTAACCGTGGTATGTAGTAACGTAACCAGATAGCCAGTCCGATAAAGTTGGGTAACTACTTCTTGGCAGTTGGAGTTTTGGCTTCCGCAATTTCCTCAAATGATTGGAGTGGGCATAATTCCCAGCACTGCTTACCATGTGGCCTAGGAAGTCCACTTCCAGTTCGCCTATGTGAAACCGGGCTGGTGAGACAACCAGGCAGTGGATTACTAAGCATTCTAAGACCAGACATATAAGACGTACATGCTCTTCTCTGCTGCGGGACCAGATTATTATGTCATTTACACTCTCACAAACTCGCCAATCATGCCCTCTGGGATGCGGACGATGATAAATTGAAAAGTGGAGGGTGCGTACTTCAGCCCGAACAGCATCTTGTACACCAACTAACACTTCTTCCACGCTAATTGGTGGGGTTGGACCACTCTCAGATACTAGGTGTAATGGGCTGAAGTCCACGCAGAGTATTATACTGTTGTCCTTGTCTTGTACAATGCGGGAGTTATACCTGCTGTTTGACGGTTCTTTCAAGCTCTCCTATGGCATTTACATGTTCTCAAATTATCTATTATTCCTCGAACCCATACCTTCCTGGCCTATTGAACAGGTTCTTCTTCTGATGCTGCTGTGGGTATATTATGTTTGGCTACTACGGTGGCATACAGTTGACACAGGACAGCTTTCCTGCCTTCCGTGCCCTTTGGCCACGCCACGCGTCCACTGCATCAAGCAGTACCAGTGGTCTCACAGTGCAGTGCCTCGTGCAGTGTAGTGCGAGAACAGGAGAGTGCAGAGAACTGCCCCGCAACTTCATAACATCCAACCCCCTCTGGGCAGACGATGGTGCGTTATGATTTGAAGTGACCAAGCTTGGCTACGGCGAAAAAGCCAACTTGATCCGCGGTGTTCCCAGAGTTGTGAAGTGATATGTATGTGCCCGGCGCCACAGCTCTGCGGTGAGCTGATGAGATGTAGGGTCGTTCGGTCAACAGCCTAGGGACTCTGGTAAACACTCTGTCATACACACGATGCCGAGGCTGTGGGCCACCTCGCACGCCTTACTTAATTATTAATAATGAAGCGGTGCTGGTTGTGAAGGTCTTTATTACCCCGTTATTGTACACAAACTATACACAAGACACATGTCCTGAATGGCCCGGAACTACGAGCGACCACGTGGTCTTATAATGTGAAGCTCGAAATGCACTCTACGATTCCCGATAATAATAACGTCGCTCTCCCCTCAGCGCTATGCAAGTCAAATAATAAAACGGATGATGATAATGATTCAAAATGTTATGGATGTGACTAGATACGATTCGACTGATGATGTCCTTGCTTGGGCTTCTGCGGAGCGGGAGAGCTTAACGTCCGGATCCGTTCAAGTGCTGTCGAATACTGGGGCGGAAACGTGCGCCGGCTTTCGCCACCTGAGCGAAGCCAACACCACGCGGTGAAACAGTGAAAAACAATATACACTGAAAGATGATTACGGGATGGAAAATGATGTGAACTAAATTAACATAAGAAAACATAATTACCCTTACACAAATACATAATAAAAATGATTACATTATTCCTAAATGTTTGTATTGCACCAGCCACAGTGTTGCCAAGTATAGAATGTCACCCATGACAAAACAAATTGCTAATTAACTATACACTGACGCTATTAACAAATACACTGATGAAATAAACTGAATAAATAAATTAGAACAATAATGCACTTGTACTCGTTCCCACAAGCCTGTCGGTGTGGTGCGTCTGTTGTGTGGACATACTGCGGCAGTCAGTGGGCAAAAGGACTCGTGAACGTGCGGTTCACGTCAGATTGACTCGGCACACATTAATTATAGAGAAATTTAAGGACAAATAGTTAAAAGCGAAATAAATATACGTCAGGAGTGTGGACGCTCAAAGCGTTTCAGTATTTTAATTATGTTTGTTTGAAAATTCACATATTGGTCACCCTAGTTTTCTCATGCTCATTTTATGCCATCCACATTTAAATTGTATTTGTTCATGTGGAGTGTATATTATGTATTTATTAATTCATGTTTTATGCAAGGGTTCACGTCAATTTAGTTGTCGTGTATTAGTTTCACAGAAAGTAATGCAGGGTGAGCCCCATGTCACCATTGTCCGTGCCTCGCGAGCTAGCCAGATTCATTCAGAGTCGAGTGCCTCAAGGGATTGGCATGCGCCGCGTCGCGCTCCGGGTGCATTTATGTTTTCGCGCCAATCATCTTTAGCTGCAATATTCTGATATAACTTACTGGAACCTGTTCTTTTCTGCACCCAGAGACGCCGCACCCTCCAACCCAGGAATAACATCGCCCGGGGAAGCTTATCACACCAATTCATTGTTGTGCACACCTGTGTACTTTTGCAGTTTCGCATATCTGGTNTCACAGAAAGTAATGCAGGGTGAGCCCCATGTCACCATTGTCCGTGCCTCGCGAGCTAGCCAGATTCATTCAGAGGCGAGTGCCTCAAGGGATTGGCATGCGCCGCGTCGCGCTCCGGGTGCATTTATGTTTTCGCGCCAATCATCTTTAGCTGCAATATTCTGATATAACTTACTGGAACCTGTTCTTTTCTGCACCCAGAGACGCCGCACCCTCCAACCCAGGAATAGCATCGCCCGGGGAAGCTTATCACACCAATTCATTGTTGTGCACACCTGTGTACTTTTGCAGTTTCGCATATCTGGTNCATCGCCCGGGGAAGCTTATCACACCAATTCATTGTTGTGCACACCTGTGTACTTTTGCAGTTTCGCATATCTGGTGGACCACAGTATCTCCTGAAATAAAACGGCCGAGAATATCTATAATTAAATTCATAAAAAATTAGGGAGTTTTACATTGCCTCTTTTTACTAACTATATTTCTCAGAGGTGTTAAAATGCATGAAATCCATAATGTTTACAATTAATTTTAAATTTTCATTAGGCTGGTTTATTTCATTANAGAGGTGTTAAAATGCATGAAATCCATAATGTTTACAATTAATTTTAAATTTTCATTAGGCTGGTTTATTTCATTAAAAAAAATTTGAATTTTCTCTGCAGATGAAAGTTTATTATATTCGATTTATACAATGTGCACGAAAAACGTGTCTACATCTCCCAGAGACATTTCGTTCTTGAGGTTAAGACGATGTCCTNGATTTATACAATGTGCACGAAAAACGTGTCTACATCTCCCAGAGACATTTCGTTCTTGAGGTTAAGACGATGTCCTAGTTATCAAAGTTTGTATAAATCATGAACTTCATGCTTTTGCAACATGCTCTTGAAACATCAATATTAAAACACAAATACATCTGTATAACTTGATGACATGAACCTGACATCCACATGTGCTCTCNCTTGAAACATCAATATTAAAACACAAATACATCTGTATAACTTGATGACATGAACCTGACATCCACATGTGCTCTTGAGACCATTTGCACCTAACCGACATTGGGTCAAAGTGAACACCTTGTCACGAGTATGTTAGTATGAGCCAGCGATAAGGGAACATATCCACGCCTCGTCGACATATATTACATGATTCAAACTCAAGTGACCATACAGCCATCAGGCACCCCATCAATTGGAGGGAACGTCGGCGAGACTGGCGCAGCGGCACCAGCATCGTCCTAAACTATGTGACGTCAACCCTCCTGCTGGCTAGGAAATCAGCGCTACTTGACCGCGAGTGTGTTCAAACAGTGGGTAATATAATTCCGAAGACACCATAAGTATCACAAAAACAATAGCCAAATAATCCTAATAACTATTATATAAATGCGAAAGTGTGTTTGTTTGTTTGTTTGTCCTTTCACATCGCAGCAGGGCAACGTATCGACTGGATTTTTTTGCACAAAGATAGTTAGAGGGCTAGGAAGTGACATAGGCTACTTTTTATCCCGAGAAAATATCTCATTCCCTCAGGAAAATTCTTATTAGAAAATGAAAAAGTACACAAACGGAATAACAATGCAACATCGCAACAGATCAACGTAACAATGCAACACCTAGCAACAGATCGATGTAATTTCCCGCACAGTAATAGTTAGAGGGTTGAAAGATCATATTGGCTACTTTTTATAGCTATAAATTTCTATCTATAACAGAGAAATATTAATAAGCGTTTATACCTTATAATTTCTCAGTAAATAAATACGTAAAATTCAAGCAGTTGTTTTCCCATACAGCATACAATTTCCGCCTATAGTTCAAGAGATATCAAAAATAATTTTCGAGTCGGTTGACTTTGCACGGAAGTGGGGGAGCCAAGGCGATGGGTTGGTGTTGCCGTTGGGAATCGCGGGCACAGCTAGTGATCTATAGTTCTAGAAAGTTTTTTGTTAAATGTAGAGAGATAGCAGCACATTAGTTCTTGTTCTTTGGTACTATATGTTAGTCTTTTCATACATGTCTTTCACTTATATTTTCTTTGGTCAGAAAACAAAATACGGAACGAGGCTAGATGTGAGGCATGAGACTGATTTGAAGTTCCGAATGGCTCGATCAAAGGAAATAGTATTACGACTTTACAAAGAAATGCTTACAGAAGCCAAAAAGTTTGAATCTTACAATTTCAGGTATCGCATGCATTGTGCAAAATTATGAATATTAAGCGGCATATATTGAGCGCCAGAAATTTTAAGGTTAGGTTTAAGGTCAATTGGAGTCTCTTATTTATTGTTTATTACGCATCTAGTAAGACAAAGATTTAATGGCATTGCGGTGCTTTNCAGAAATTTTAAGGTTAGGTTTAAGGTCAATTGGAGTCTCTTATTTATTGTTTATTACGCATCTAGTAAGACAAAGCTTTAATGGCATTGCGGTGCTTTTTTTTTGCATTGCTGAGTACTCGTTTTTAACTACTTTTGTAATATTAATGTATTCCAAATGTATAAATAAGTGCATCCCAGGGTTGCGATAGCGCTTACCGTATTCCTTCGATTCTATTTAGGGCAGGTTGATCTTAGGATATAGAAGTCAAGTATTCAAGAGACTATGTACAGACATAATTTGGATAAATTAATCGTAATTAGAATCACTTAATAAACACAGGCATATAAAAACGACTTGCTTATTACATTTAGTGATAAAATAGAAATTAATTAAGATAGGGAGAGAGAAAACCGATTTCACTGAGGATCAAATAGTACCTACATTGTAAACAAATACATGTCATTTCCGCAGTATGTGTACACAATTACTTCTTAACATAAGGTATTCATTAGTTGAATAAAAACTGTTAACTTAAATGTACAACGATAATCACCTGGATCCGAAACAGTTGTTTATTTACGTGGAAGATAATGTAAAAAAAACAGGGATTAATACCTGTGGCAATATCTTAATTTTTACTATTGAAACCATGAATCATAATATGATGCAACTGTGCATTTTCAACATGGTAAACTTTGCAAACCAACTGTGCAGCATTTATACCACTCATACCTACTCGGAAAAACCGTGATTTTTCATGATTACTAGCCAAATAGATTAAAATTTGNCAGCATTTATACCACTCATACCTACTCGGAAAAACCGTGATTTTTCATGATTACTAGCCAAATAGATTAAAATTTGGACATGCCTGCAACATAAAACTTTTTCAATGAATGTCAACTAGCTTTTCAACTAACCTTAACTAACCATGTTTACTAACTGTGGGTAGTTGATTAACATGTATTTTGTGGTTCGAGATTTTTTTTTTGTTATTAAAATTATTTGAGTGGGGTGAAATTACAGACTTAACTTTTTTCATGGCCCATAATTAGTGGCATAGGAAAAAAATTTCTAAAGTGGTGGGATGCAAAAGGGGGTTACACTGATTGAAGTGAAGGGACGAAGGTTATGCCAGCAGTAATGGTGCTGACTNGAAAAAAATTTCTAAAGTGGTGGGATGCAAAAGGGGGTTACACTGATTGAAGTGAAGGGACGAAGGTTATGCCAGCAGTAATGGTGCTGACTTGTGTTACGACAAATTCTAGAGAAAAATTATCTCTTACATTATGATGAACAGCAATTGCATATTTTTACCATAATTAAAGGATTATTAATAATTTTAATACTAATCATTGACGACCTAAAGGGCAAAAACAGGGTTACAACCCTCAGAACCCCACCTTCCCCCTAGTTATGCCCCTGCACATGTGAGAATTCAATTAGAATGTATCGGCATGTTACGTTTATAAAAAGCATGGAACTTCAGTTAGAATTAGCCATAATTTAACGGGCTTTTTTGAAAATAAAAAAAAATTCACGGAAAGTGGTATATTTCCACTCTACTAACTACGCAGAACACGAATTTACTAGGGGCATTAACGTATTACCAATACGGACCACAAATTCGATACTGGGGAGGACTATGAAGATCAGGGATATTGTGGGGTAAAAGTTAATTATCCAGTTTAGGGGCTTTTCTGAACGAAACGTCCTAGACCAACAAAAGTAGCATTAATGGGTTCTGCACAGCTTACCTTGTTCATATTTAGGAGGATGTAATGTTAAAATAGTTAAAAGTACGAGCAGCCCGCCGCTTTGTTTACGTTGGACGCCATACTAGGGTCATTAACATATGACTAATTTCGTAATATGTGCCCACCTAACCTAACAGAACCTAACCCCACAATGAGTAATCACTATTTTACATTTTTTAACTAACCTAGGATTTTAGGGTGTTAATCTAACCTAGGATTAAAGGGTTTTAAACTAACCTAGGATTAAAGGGTTTTAAACTAACCTAGGATTAAAGGGTTTTAATCCAACCTAGGATTGTAGGGTGTTAATCTAACCTAGGATTGTAGGGTTTTAAACTAACTTGAATTTAACACCCTACAATCCTAGGTTAGTTTAAAACTNAACCTAGGATTGTAGGGTTTTAAACTAACTTGAATTTAACACCCTACAATCCTAGGTTAGTTTAAAACTCCTTAAATCCTAGGTTAGTTTAGACATGTAAAATAGTGATTCACTCATTGTGGGGTTAGGTTCTGTTAGGTGGGCACATATTACGAAATTTTTCTTACGTTAATGACTCTAGTATATTCGTGTTCTGTGTAATTAGTAGAGTGTAAATATACCATTTTTCGTGGTTTTTTTTTTTTTTTTTTTTTTTTTAAAAAAAAANTTTTACAAAAAAGCAGCTAAACTTTATAATTACCAATTCCACTGTCCTTGACCAATTCAACTACCGTCTTCAATGACTTGCACCTTACCTCACTCGACAAAACACCATGACCTACTAAAACTTTCAAGTAACACCCGCCACATAGACGACTGTAACGCACAGAAGCACTCGTTTTTGCGCCCTCAATTCTTAAATCACAAGCCTACGCACGGTAGGATTTGGACGACACAACTCACGAACTGCACTGTATTGCATCTAAACAGTAACTCTGAAAGCAGTTCACGTCTGCGCCGACAGCATTACGTGGCTATTCAACATGCTGTCCGACTAAAACAAAGTGGCCGAACTCCTCGTATTTTAACTATTTTATTTAGTACGTTTTACTTATCTTACCATTACGCCCTCCTCAATATTAAAAAAGTAAGCTGTGCAGAACCCATTTATGTTACTTTTGTGGGTCTTCAACGTTTCCTTCAGAAAAGCCTCTATTCTCAATAATTACCGGTTTGTGTTTATTCTTTTTTGTTAAAAGATTGGTAATTCAAATGGATCATGTCACACATTAGAAGGGTGGCATGTAGAGGTTTGGGTGGCTCTTAGCATCTGTCTTGAGAGCAGATGAGGGTGAAGTGAGGTGAGTATGTTGCAGTGCTGAAATGAAAAAAGGGNCCTGGTTTGCCTTGGTGGTAGGTAAGTGCTCTCTCCGCTGTGCCACAGTGACCCCCTGAAGCGAGAAGAAATTAGATTTTAGTTTGTTGTGCATCTTGCATGATGCGCCGACAAAGCTGGTTATAGTAAATAATTCATGGAAATGTAATTATTAAGATGTACTTGGAATTTTGAAAAAAAAAAAATTTCAAGACTGGCATTTTGAATAAATTTTCCCATTCCCTTCGCAGTTAAAGAATAAACATTACAATTGTGATGTAGGTACACTTTTTTGACATCCAAATATAGTTTCAAAGCAACTTTAGAACAGCAATTAAATCGTCAGAGGTGCTAGATAGTTGTGTTTTGGTACTCTGATCATTGACATGCGGGTAATTTGTTTCAGGATGTATGCTTTGCGGAAAATCTACGACAGTTTTAAAGGAAACAAATACCTCAAAGATCCCGTAGAGCTGGAAAAGGCATTTGAGGCTGCTAGGAAGAATCTTGAAATGATCAAGAAGCAGGTAAGAACTTGTTATGCTGTTCATAAATCATTTTTTCACAGATTAAATTATACAAATTTCTTATCGTGTGTAAAATGTCAGGCTGCTGGTTGGAACTACAAAATCAGTGACAATATATTAAACATATAAGAAGTATTTTTGTTTATCTCTCAACTTTGAAATAAAGTTAATGATGGGTGCTATAAAGTTAGAAATATTTTTAACTTTAGTTGCCTTCCCAAACCTTGTGGTGAAGTCTTTTGATTATGATTTTTCTGACTGAGCCATGAATGTGTTACTGGGATGGCGACGTGTAAATAGCACATGTTCAGCAAGAAAATCTAGGTGGCTGTGTGTGTGCCACCGAAGGGGTAATATATTTTTTTTGTATTACAATTACAGGTCATTTGTGTTATTGCAAAAGGACTTGAAATGGTAATTTTCTACTTGAGGGGCNAAGTCCAAGTTTCACTATTATATTTGCGTAGTATTAATCTGTATGGTTATGCACATATGGACTATTTTCGACAGTACGTTTATGGAAATATGTATAGAATGTTGTGAGAGATAAATAATTTTTTTAATAGAGCATAGTAATTTCACAGTTTATAAAATCGTCAGCAGAATAAAAGACAATTCTTGTTAAATAATTGGTAGTTTCCTTTAGAATATTCTAATTTTATTTGTATAATTATTTAACGTCAGAAAGAATTTGGTTAAACAATTACCTTATTTGCCCTTAAACAGTGATGTTTGTACTGAACAAGACCTGGGTTATATGGTTCAGTTTATAAGGATCCTGTGAGTTCGAAGTATTTGTCATCATAAGTGTGAGACCTAGTCTCATGATGATGTGTTCAGCCAGAAAGCTGTATTGGAGTATTGGAAACCACAGGTCAATAGACAGAATGTTTCTGTGGTTGGTTACTTGATGTTGCCTTCTGCTGAGTGAAGCATGCCATTATCTCTCATTGGTCCTCCAAAATAATTCATTTTCTATACATTCTGCAGTTGTTGGTGCTTCACAGCATCTTCCTGGACCTTAGTACTCTGGACTTGGATCTGTATAAAATTTGTTGTTTGCCTGCCTCTGGTACGTAATTTTTATAAAAACTGCATACCAAAACATTGTTCATTACAAGTTTCTTTTTGCACTTTTTGCACTCAAACTCTTTTCATCTGCTGGATAATGTGATAGGTTAACCGTCAGCCTGCAACACATGGGGCTAAATAGCATTGCCAGATGTACAGATTTACCCAGAACGNTCTCTGGTACGTAATTTTTATAAAAACTGCATACCAAAACATTGTTCATTACAAGCTTCTTTTTGCACTTTTTGCACTCAAACTCTTTTCATCTGCTGGACAATGTGATAGGTTAACCGTCAGCCTGCAACACATGGGGCTAAATAGCATTGCCAGATGTACAGATTTACCCAGAACGATTCCGATTTTGCGGATTTTGTTTTGCGATTTTTAAGATCAACTGCACAACTTAGCAAAAAAATTACTGTGATGAAAAATGGGTGATATTTTGAAGAAATGTGTACTCTTTTCAAAGCACTCTCTTGGCATTCATATAATTCAATTTTCGCAGTCCCAAAATACAGAATAGAAAATGTATTTTCACGTATAAAATTTGTATATCGTCTACTATAATTATTTTTAAAATCAAACATACATATTGTAATTTGGCCGTGTTTAGTAAATTTATTAGTATGGAAGTTTAGTTCAATAAATGTGCCTCGGTTGGATGTGTATAAGAACTTTTTTAATTTAGGATAACTTGAAAAAGCAATGCTGCCAACACATGTACTAATTTTCCTTTCTGAGTGGAGAGATTTGGACGGCTCTTAACATGGAGGTCTTGAGAGCCAAAATTTTCCTTGCTGAATATCTGGCAAACTCTAGTGCCAAAGCCATCTATAAAAAGTGAAGGATTTATTATCTGAAGTCACTTCAGATACTAAATCCTGAAGTGTTGACACAAAACAATTTGCAATTTCTTATCGTTTGGAAGAGCCTAACAGTGGAAATTTTTGTTTGAAAAATGTTGATACCAAGACTGATATCCGAAGTTCCATGGATACTGTGTGTTCACCACTTGTGTCCTAATGTATGTGAGAAATTTGGATAATTCTGCCTGCTAGAAAGGATAATGTTTTAAAATGTTTTTAAAGACATTCAATTTACAGGGATCTTAATTATTTTGCTGTACGCTACAAACACAAAAAAAAAAGTAAGTGACTTTGTTCATAATATTGATGACTTCTAATATTGACTTGCAGAGAAAGTTAATATAGCTGTTCCATCCATGAGCAAAAAAAAAAATGAAATTGGTATTATAGATGACAGAGCAACTTTGTATGTTAAAACCACCACCATTTCCTGCAGTACGNCATGGAGGTCTTGAGAGCCAAAATTTTCCTTGCTGAATATCTGGCAAACTCTAGTGCCAAAGCCATCTATAAAAAGTGAAGGATTTATTATCTGAAGTCACTTCAGATACTAAATCCTGAAGTGTTGACACAAAACAATTTGCAATTTCTTATCGTTTGGAAGAGCCTAACAGTGGAAATTTTTGTTTGAAAAATGTTGATACCAAGACTGATATCCGAAGTTCCATGGATACTGTGTGTTCACCACTTGTGTCCTAATGTATGTGAGAAATTTGGATAATTCTGCCTGCTAGAAAGGATAATGTTTTAAAATGTTATTAAAGACATTCAATTTACAGGGATCTTAATTATTTTGCTGTACGCTACAAACACAAAAAAAAAGTAAGTGACTTTGTTCATAATATTGATGACTTCTAATATTGACTTGCAGAGAAAGTTAATATAGCTGTTCCATCCATGAGCAAAAAAAAAATGAAATTGGTATTATAGATGACAGAGCAACTTTGTATGTTAAAACCACCACCATTTCCTGCAGTACGCGATGCCTTGAAGTAGGTATGTCTCAGCCTAGAAGACCACCAATCAAGATATCTTTTCAGTCAAGCACGCTAAATTCAGACATGAAAATTCCATTAACTTTCAGATTTGCAACATATGGTTGTATGGATGTTGTTTGTGTATTTTGTAAATTGAAAGTTCCTCCCTTAATGGTTAATCTCATTTTAACTATTAATATTTAATTATATGTCTATGCCTGTTTTACTTTATAATCGTGATGAATCTCTTTTCTAAAATACTTCTCTCTCTTCTTTAGCACTCCATATAAATTTCAGAAGTTTAAGTCACTAAAATTCTGTAAAACTTAATACAAAATTATGAGGTAACTTATCTAGTTTTTAAAACAAGTGGATTAGGTTTTGTTGTTCATTTAGGTAATAGGTAATGAAAACTAAACTTGGAAGTGGAACTGAAATGACAGTTAAGAAAACTGTGTATGAAGATGATGGTAAGAAACTAAGTAAACAATATTAGATATCGCTGCGTATCCTTACTGTATGTGGAAGTTACAGAATAATTACCCTGAATGTTGGGAGCATAAAGAGTGAGTAAGGTTCGTGCAGCCCAGAAAATGGTTGGCAAATAACAGTAGTAGATAACTGCTTTTACGTTATATTGTAGTGAGCAGCACAGAGTAAACATTTTGCGTTGACACAAATAAAGATAGTGAGAATGTTGGGACGCATTACGTAAAATATGCGAGTCAAAAAGATCAGTCAGGCAGCACACCAAGGTCATGAGTAAATTCATTATTGCTGCAAAGTGCATACATCTGTGAGGCGAGGGAAGCAACTGAATTTGGCTCACCAATAAATTACTACATCATTTTTGGCCCAATATACTATTTTCTTAAGGCTGTTCTCTGGTTCGAAAGCAGTGAGAAATCGTAATGCGAAGTACATGTTAATGGAATTAAATTTTTTGGTGTTCCTGTTACAGATAGATATATACCACCCGGGATTTTTTTGAGCATAAAAATATGTGCTGTTTTGCTATCTAATTCTTATGTCCTAGAAAATTAGAAAACTTAATAATTAACTGAAAAATTACTGAAAAACAAATTGTTATATTTGCCTTAATACAGAGCTTCAGAGTATAATTTATAACATTTAGGTTTTTGTTTCAAGTTTATATCTTTAAAATTGGTGTAAAAAAAAAACTGAATTTTACAAACACAACTATTAAAGTGATAAATATATACATGTACTATGCATATATAATTTTTTCTCTATCAGCCACAATGTGGTGTTGACATTTTTTAGAAAAGACACATTACGAATTTCATGTCTTGGGAAAGGAAGTTTTGAAACTTCCAGACCGCAATCTGGACCGATTTTTCTTCAAATTAGCGATTTTGATATTTGCGCCTGAGATACATACACACAAACCAACAAACAGCACCCGCAGGATGCACACATATTTGTTGCATTTTAATTGTTGTACTCAATGCAATCAGTGTAAATATTTGTGTGTGTGTATGGTGATTCACAGCACCAGTATCACCCCTTTTTCTTGGCAACAACATAACACATGGGTTTCATGAAAAAATTGTGATAACTATACCCTATATGAATAACCAATTAGTAGTAATTTCATTCCTCCGAACATATCGGAGTTAAGGGTACAGGGGCGAGCTTTGAAATTGCAAATGGGAACAGGGGTCGTATATGGTATTGTTGGATAGATAGTNATGGTGATTCACAGCACCAGTATCACCCCTTTTTCTTGGCAACAACATAACACATGGGTTTCATGAAAAAATTGTGATAACTATACCCTATATGAATAATCAATTAGTAGTAATTTCATTCCTCCGAACATATCAGAGTTAAGGGTACAGGGGCGAGCTTTGAAATTGCAAATGGGAACAGGGGTCGTATATGGTATTGTTGGATAGATAGTCTAAAAGGAGACAATATTTACTTAGACAGTTGTTTTCTGATGTGTGTAGTTAACGCACAATAAAATAAATCGTGTAACCATATGGTTTGTGCCGTGCGTAGTTTACGCACAATGAAATTGAACGAAAACTATTTTTATTCTGACTACAATCAATTGGAAATCCATGAAACATGTTGTTTTTCTGGCGTGCATACCTAGTTTACGTACAATCAAAAGGACGTCGGGTGTACTGTAAATACCAGTATGGTGTGAGAGAACTACTGGGAACACTCATCCTGTATCAGACACGACTCTGCTCTCCTTCTTACATTCACAGTTGCTCGTGTTGTTTCCTAGAAAAAGGGGTGATACGGCATCCTGTGTGTCTGTCTATCTCTATCTCTCTCTCTATCTACATATATATATATATATATTTATATTTATAGACACACGTACACACAGGGTGGTCCTGAACAATAGGTACAAACGCTGAGAGGTGATTCCCTATGCAAAATGGGATAGGAAATATTATACAAGCAGTGTCGTACAGTAACTTTGTGCATTAACGTACTGTACGTAGAATTATGTCATCACACAGAAATACCCAAGGGTTACACACATGGTAGGATACTAACATACCACCCCCTAGTGTCTCAATGTAGGGGATGATAGTATGCCACAACCGTTCGCAGGTTTCAGGTCTTGGTTAAAGACATCATTATTCCTAGAATGGCTCTTTCATCTCATTTAGGTTTTGTTATTTTCCGTTAGAACCATTTGAAATATTGATTTTCAAGGGTGACTACCTCCCTTACGAGTTGCTGTACAACGTTGTTCCTGTAATGTTTTCTGTCCCATTTTGCATAGGGAATCACCTCTCAGCGTTTGTACTTATTGTTAAGGACCATCCTGTGTGTTTGTGTGTGTGCATGCGTGCGTGTATTTCTATATACTTATAAAGGGTCTTGCTGTTATGGCCATTTACGGACATCCTGTGTATCTATCTATATGTATAAAGTTAGTGTCATGCTGTGTGCAAAATGTGACGCATAATCAAACGCAAGAACATAATATGATGAGGGCCGTTTGTTCATACAAAGGATTGATATCNGATGATATATCTCCAAATTTTGTTCTGTGTTGAATGTAGCATTTTGCTCAGTTTGTTTGTGGAACTGGTATGTGGAAACAGGACAGTAGTAAAGATGTAGTAAGCATAACCATTTTTACATGCGGAAATTTTTTTTGTATTTTCTAAATGTGGTGAAGTTTGGTAGTTGCCAATTATGTCTCAAATCATTGCTTATTTTGTTTTATTTTTGTTNGACAGTAGTAAAGATGTAGTAAGCATAACCATTTTTACATGCGGAAATTTTTTTTGTATTTTCTAAATGTGGTGAAGTTTGGTAGTTGCCAATTATGTCTCAAATCATTGCTTATTTTGTTTTATTTTTGTTTCAGGTTGTGATAGGTAACTTGTACTCGACTGAAAAGTTAATTATTGAAAACAAAGATATTCGGAAACAGTTACAACTGAAAGACAAGGCGTTTACTGAAGTGACCAGTTCTCCTGGGCAGATAAAATGACTGCTGAAAGGGACTTGTTATTGTGAATCTGCAGTGGCAGCGCATCCTGAAACACCACCGAATAAGTTATCATTCATGCGCATATCACTTTGTGTTTCATAGTTTAGTTCACCAGCACCGTTTTATTTTGTTGNCCGAATAAGTTATCATTCATGCGCATATCACTTTGTGTTTCATAGTTTAGTTCACCAGCACCGTTTTATTTTGTTGGTAGTGTTTGTTTTCTGCCTATTAATATGTGCAAAAATTGTTGACAAATGTGCATGCATGCATTTGTGGGCCAGCACTATCATATGTATACCAAATGTGATATAGTTATAAGGGATAGCAATTAAATGCTATTAAAATCTCATATGTAAATAAAATATGTTGACTCATACAAATACAAAACTGTTTTTACTTGCCCAGAAATCAATTTTNAAAATCTCATATGTAAATAAAATATGTTGACTCATACAAATACAAAACTGTTTTTACTTGCCCAGAAATCAATTTTTTTTTAGTGAAATTCGTTGGATTTTTGTTTTAAAATATTTTATACACTTGGCTATACTCATAGTACTCAAATGAAATTGTGTTTAATTAATTTGTTTTTTTTTTGCATCTGTTTGTTAAATTTTAAAGTTGCCACAAGTAATTTTTACTGAAGAAAGGGGACTTTAAAATATGTATTTATTGTTTAGTTCTCTATTGCATCTTAATTAAAATTCCTAGTAAAGGAAAGAAAGTTGCAAATGTGAACAACTGTCCAGTTGCACAGGACACCAAATAACTACTATAGATTAACACAAGTGTAAAAAATAATTTTGCATCATATTTACAATTTACTGTACAATTTTTTTTATATCAATAATTTTGGTAATTAGTTGTACATATATGCTGAATAACTTCGACTCGCGCGAGCATAATAGTGAGCATGTGGGGGATAGAGTGAAAATGTGTGGTTGAAGGTCACAGTTTTGTCAAGCAGTTGGCTTCTTCTTTTATCAGATCTTTTTGCCAAACGTAAAAGTATAGTCTATTTATAAATGGAATCTTTAAAAAATCCACTCCATGCAAGACGTACTTGGTTGTTTCTAAAAATATGTTGTGCATCACAAGCGTTTTATACTTGCGTTAACATAATAGTACCTTATTTGTGGTTAATTAACACTTTTACGTATATTTTATCTATAGGTCATAATGTTTCATTTATGGTTAGTATGAATAAAACAGAGTGAAAGCAGGTGGTGACGCCTAGTAAGAAATAGTTCTTGTGCAAAATATTGTTACACTGAGTGCGCGCAAATGTGGTGCACTGTCCCTTTGGTGTAATTTTCCATACACTGTTAAGGTTACTTCTATTACACGTTGGGAAGGTCAATGTTAAAAGTTTGGCAACCAAAAATTGTTGCCAAATAGGTGTGCTAGTGTCGCATGTGTATTAGATTTTCCCCATTAAAAAACAGGATAATTGAAATAATCGTAAATCTAATTAAAAATAACTTCGTAACTAAGAAAATTCTTTTTCTTTTATTATTCACGTAGTTTAAAATTTTAATTAAAAGTTACCCGAGAAGTTACCTTTTGGAACACTGCACACCTAGCGGTGGAAATTTTCCCTATGCCAAACTCTCCCATAAGAAATCTTGTTTTGTTTCTAACCTGAGTAGAACTAACCTTAACTCTGTTCAGCTTCGTTCGCATGAGGCGGAGGAATATCGTGGAAGTAGAACTTGAGCAGGGCTTCAGAAGAGTTGGAAGTAACCGTAATGGACTGTATACCTGGCCATTTATTAATAAAGTGACAATTTGAAATTATTAGACTTATAAATGTGTTACTGATACATCAATTCTTATTTGAACAGGTACAGAAAAGAAACTAGTTTAACTTACCATGAAGTTAAATATTTACTTTTTCATGGACTGAGACATGAACCTACTCCCCATACATTGCTGTGAACTTCTAGTCTGTTTAGTTACAGTTTACTCTGTATTCTAGTGTTATTGTTTCGCCATCTGCTGAACAAGAGCATTGTTGTTTTCTGATTGGCTATTAAAGGTTACCCCTGATTGGCAGGAGCCTGGCAATTGACCTTGTAACGACAGTCATGCCAAATCGTAAGATGTAACAGTACTACGCCTACTGAGAATAGCATACAATTATTCTGTATGGAGTGAACCTGGTCAAGTTAACTGGGCCCATGCCCAGTGTACCTTTGTAAAACCTCTCTTGACCTTTGTTGATAACCTTGTGACCCCTTCAGTGCATGTAATATATAAGATCAAAGTGCAAGGTCGAGTGTGACGTCATAGAAGCCTTATCTGTTGACCTTTTGACACCTTAACCCGGCAGCGGCCTGTAAATCTAGGGCCGCAGGACCCAGGCTTTTGAATGTTAGTATAAGACATTAAAAGAGAACCAATAGCCCGTTTTTGTTCAAAATTTTTTTATTATTAATTATGCATTATAAACAACCTCTACATGACCAACAATACGAACATTTCCCATAGTACCAAGTAATTTCCCATAAATCCATATTTCATCACCTAACTCAAACTTGATCTTATTTCAAGAATACAAAACAGGCACACACATATACACACACAGACACACTACAGTGAATCAATCAGTCCTTATATAATCTAACGAACGATAGAGAGTTTCCGTAGGANATACACACACAGACACACTACAGTGAATCAATCAGTCCTTATATAATCTAACGAACGATAGAGAGTTTCCGTAGGAAAAACGTCCAACATGCAACGAGGACATTATCAACAAAGGAAGACGACGTTATTCAAGCAAGGTGTATCGTAATATTATTAGTGTTAATTACGATGTTGACAAAGACGATACAAGTTGGTGTCGTAAGGTCGTTAGTGTTGAGGAGAGTTATGCTCTTCTGTCTTACCTGTTTCGTTTTGGACTTCAAGGTATAACAGCCAAACCAGGGACTGGTATTATGGAAATTTGCTCCTAATCCTTCTTTTACTAATTTGTCTGCATTTGATCTCCGTGATGTCATATGTAGGAAGACTGTGCCTTGCATGGAAGTGTTTATAATCAGTTATCAGTTTGAGTTAGGTGACGAAATATGGATTTATAGGAAATTACTCGGTACTATGGCACAGGGTACAAAACTCTGGTGATCAATATACCACTGTTACCCTTGAGTTTGTTCCCTGCCACCTGACAAGGGCGCACTGGGACTTGAAGGCTGTGTTCCGGTCAGCAGCAACAACAGCAGTTGGAGGATGGGCCATCTGGCACTTTGGTTCCAGCTGTGATCACCCTGGAGCACTTTGCAGCCTAGCAGTACCAACAGAGGGCAGGGCACAAGCCAGGTTGGTAACAGTGAGGGCGTTATTCTGCACAAGCAGGGGCTTGCGCCTGTACTCAGCTCAGAAACATTACAGTGACTGCAGGGCACAGGGGTTGTGGGATGCAGACTCGATTAGGCA
>NQII01010916.1:2587-24186 GCA_002778355.1 Clitarchus hookeri
AGCATTTACCTAAGAGCAACGCCACAGAGTTCATCAACACCAGGCCGGAACCGAATTCAGCAAAGATATAACAATGGCGCGAAGACGCCTCAGAAGTGCTGGAATATCAAAACGGCAGACTGAGAATGATTACAGCAATCAGGGGAGAATGAACCGCACGACGCGTGGCAACAGGGGATCCGCTGAGCTAGCGCTGATCTAAGAGTATTTTACCTAAGAAGAGCAGTCAACCCGGAGGAGCCCACCGCCAATGCGCAAGGGGAACCAATCAAATCACAGTACGTCAATAGTCACGTGGTGGGGCGAGAAGAGTGATATAGGCGTCTACGGCCAAGAGGGGTCGTCGTCTCCTAAGAACTTCTGACCAGATAGCGGCAGTTCCTTGGGCCGCTTCGGCCAGAGGGTCCGGGTGCGAGGCTGGGGTAAGTTTCCTTCCTTTCTAAGTGATCCTCCATCTTAACTAACAACCTTCCCTAAGTCCTTCCCTTTCACTTCCGTTGGACTTATCTTTAATTCAATAGCGTTTTATAATCTCCGAACTTTAGAACAAGTAAAGTCTATATTAATAAATTCAAACAATCCTTTGAATTATCTGTGCTTATCCTGTTTTCCATAATCTTAACCTTTCCTAAGAGTGTTATGAGCCACCCAGGTTCATAACAAATGGTGGAGGCGCCTTAAGAGCCCTACCAATCGACTAGCAAGTGAGTCAAACCAACCTCCTATATTCCCAACCCACCAACCCTCTACGGATTACTCATTTATTAACTTTTTCTGCAGTATAGTTCCTGCACTAACCAGTAGTTGGGTTTAGTAATTGCATGTGCTTGGAGATGAATAGCTTATTCTGCTTGATTATAATTTGGAGAAGGCGGGCCTTATATACACAAACATGGTAATACCTTATTAAATGGCTAGTTCTCCGAAAAGGCAATCTCATTTAAAGCGAATTTTAGTCGCAGTAACAGCTAACCCGAGAGCGAGGGATACGGACGCAAATGTGAATGGCAATACGCAAACATGGCGGAAAAACCAAAATTTAACTTAGAGATCCAGCAACCAGTTCTGATAGAAATTTTTCATGGTAGTCAGGAAGAAGACATTTCGGAATTCTTCAAGCAATTTGAAATAGGGGCGGAAATCAACCAGTGGAACGAGGAAACTTCATATACAGCAATACATGGTAACCAACAACAGGCGGTTAACACAGGAAGGTTTGAACGGACAGCAAATTTCAGGCAAAACAGAAACTTTCACACATACAGAACACCCCCAATGGACGCACCTCCAATATTTCAAGTACCACCATACCCATTCCACAGCCAGGCAACACCATACCCATACTTTTTCCCACAACAGCCAATGCATAGACAATATCCTACGTCTAACACACAAACATTTCAAAATTCATAAAAACGGGGAGTACAGGATGTAGTTTTCCCCTATAAACCCTGCACACTTCAACCCAAACAAGGGGACAGGCCCAGGCACACATATGCGAACATAGTGAGTCAGTTTTGTAAGCCTAGTAAGACATGTTTTTCGGTCAGACCGCAACAGATGCCTTATATACGGACACCGATAGTTAAAAGGTATGCAAGCCGAGCTATCAGAGAACGACAGCCGTGTACAATAGAATTTGAAAGAAGGCAATATTCGCCACAGTATCAAACTAACAGCCGAAAGCAGGTACCCCATTTAGTTAACAAAAGAAGAGACATTTACAAAACAGACGGGAAACCGGCTCCGTACCCCTTTCATAATATTCCAAATAGGGAAATACCTAACAGAAGGCAAAAAAATCCGCAGCACATAGAAAATATAAAACAACAAGGTCCAGCGCAGAAAGTGGTACAGCAATATGCCGCGGTAAAAAACGGGCCGCAGCACGAATTCGCACATACCTGCGCGTTATGTTTCTACGAGGGACATCATTCTGCCGTCTGCCCAATGTTTCCCAAGAAAGATATAGAGGGGCATACGGACATGCGTGGTAGGTTTAAAAGTTTTCAACGAAAACATACAGTTACTAAACCACACAGTTCACGCACTGTAGGTAAGCCGGCATACGCAAACCACATCAAATTTAGAGAACCTAAGATACTGACGCTGAGGGTTAGAAACTTCCACACAGCAACAAAACAGGCCAGCTACAACGCGAAAAAGCCAGTCCACATAGAAATCATGAAAATCACAGAGAACGTAGGTGCCACACTGAAAATCATCATTAACACGAATGACAACGCGTTTTTATCTTTACTTGATACGGGATGTTCCAAGTCATGCATAGCCGCAACCATGGTAGGAAGTCATAAACTAAAACCACTTTCACAACCCTTTAAAATAATGGCAGCGACAGACGAACTACCATCCCCTCACTACTATATAAATTTAACTTTCCAAATTGAAGGGCACACATACACACTTGAGTTTCTATTCATTGAAAACCTTCAAGCTGACGCCATTATAGGGTGTGACTTTATTCGAAAACACCGTTTAATCCCAGATTTGTATGCGAAAGTCGCAACACTTAGACATACGCATGATAAAATCATTACCGTACCATTTATTGATCTGGACGAAGATAATAGTGTTTTCTTTTTCAACACTATCCAACAAATGCAAAATTTATAGCCTGATGACCACCAACTACCGTATGGAAACATATATCCAGCTTTACACCCAGAGGAAAAAGAGAAAATTCAAACACTCTTACAGAAATATAAAGACAGTTTCGCGTTTAAGATTACAGAATTAACTGAAACATGAAAATATCACATTCAAATAGATTTAACAACCACCAAACCCGTACATTGCAAACCGTACAGAATAGCTCCTTCTAGGAGAGAAGCTTTTCAAATACAAATCCAAGAGATGTTATAGGCTATTATAATCGAAAAAACCAACAAGTCCTTTTGCCGCTCCGTGTCTAGTCGTACCGAAAAAGGACGGGACCATACGGATGGTAACCGATTTCAGGAGACTTAATAATTTAATTCCAGACCAAAATTATCCACTGCCACGAACGGACGATATTTTGCAAATCCTCCAAAATACGACGTATATTACTAGTTAAGATATGTTTTCCGGGTTTTATGCGATTCCCATTAAGCCAGAAGATCGATTAAAATTGGCGTTTGCTATAGACCAAATACAATTTTTTCAATACCGTAGATTACCCATGGGATTGAAACGCAACCCAAATTTTTTCAGGAATCTGTCAACACACTGTTAGGAGACCTTAGATGACAGTCAGTAATCTGTTACGTGGACGATATATTTGTAATAGGAAATTATTTCATGAACACATTCGTAATCTTGAAAAACTACTTGTCTGCATGAGAGAATTTAGGGTCAAACTTAATCCAAGAAAATGTAAATTTGTATCCCAGGAACTAAAAATACTAGGGCATCAACTAACACCCAAGGGTCTAACACCAGATCCGGAGAAAATTTAAATAATATTTAACACACCGCCACCCATAAACGTAAAACAATTACGATCCTTTCTGGGGCTCACTTCTTACTTAAGAAAATTTATTGTTGACTACTCGAAAATTGTGCAGCCTCTAACGGAATTAACAAAAAAAAACACAAAATTCTTCTGGGATATTCCACAACAGTCCGCGTTTTTACAGTTAAAGAAATCTATAACTTCACCTCCTGTACTAGTACCCTGTATAGATAACAGGAAAACAATCTTAGTTTGTGATGCGTCCAAAACAGCTGTTGGCGGAGCACTCTTACAGGAAGACCGCCAGGGTCGACGGTTTGTTATAGCTTACGCGTCAAAATCACTGGCACAGAACGAGAGAAGTTGGTCGACGACAGAAAGGGAACTAGGAGAGGTTAAATATTTTTGTACATACTTTCGGCAATATTTATACGGGAGAAAAGTTATAGTCGAAACAGATCACGCATCACTTAGATATTTCACATCTATGGCTGAGCATAACAACCGTATCCAGAAATTTGCAACTGCATTTAGCGACATGTCATTTGAAACTAAAGTTGTTAAGGGACGAAATAATATCATATCTGATTATTTATCTCGTGTACCACACACTGAAGTCGCAAATATGTACCAGAAAAGAATATATAATAAAAATTATACATTACTTAATATTCCCCGGCATGTAGATAATATTTTTGAGGCCCTATCAATAGTGATATATTTTTGCAAAGAAAAAACTGAAGAGGTCAAGAGTACGATCGTGAAGTTTATCTTCCAAAATTAGGAAGAATATAGCCATACTTGGTGTATCGCGGGAAATAGATTGGATAATATATCTAAGATAAGAATTCATAACGAACTACATAACCTCCCAGTTCAATTAATACTACACGCAGTATCAACTTACTATCAGATAAACATTCATATAGTGTCAGAGGAAAATGCTCCAAGTAAATCTGTTCAGTGTGATAGGCCGGTAGCTAATGTCGTGTTGTATGCAAAGTCCAGTCATGAGAAAGTACACTTCACCCCAGTGATTACAAATGTGACTGAATCAATTGAACCAGAAAGCGAACCCACTTCAGCACATTCCGACAAACACGTCTCCATTTCAGGGAGAATATGATAAGGACCCATTTATTTTACAATTAAAACAATCTCTTACACAACCCGATAGTGTTTCACCAGCAATTCGTCGTTTATCTCGCAGGTATGGAGTAACAGCTAACGGGGAAATATATATAATAAAGAACATACGCCAACAGGTGAACGTCATCTAACAGTGGTACCACGTCATTATATGCCAGAAATTAGAGTGGCCCATTACAACGAGTTAGTCGAAGGCAGACATTTTGGAGTTCGTAAGACTATAGATAAAATAAAACACGCGTATACTTGGGAAACAATACTAAAAGATGTCAAGGAATATATTAAAACGTGTGAGACTTGCCAACGCGCTAAACGTGCTAATAGTAAACCAGCAGGAGAGTTGCAGCCCATTCCGCCTCCTCCTATATTTTCCATGTGGTCGATCGATGCCAAAGGACCCCTTCCGACCACGAAAGCTGGTAATAAGTACATTTTAGTTATGACCGAACATGCTACACTCTATGTCATGGCTACACCAGTCAAAAGCATAGATGCAAATACCTGCGCACAATTTATTAAAACAATAGTGCTTAGATTTGGGTGTCCAAAATTTTTATTATCTGATCGCGGCACGTCATTCCAAAAAAAAAGTCATTTCACAATTGTAAAACGAATTAAAAATCGAAAGACTGTGCACTACGGCTTATAATCCGCAGGCTAACTGTTTAACTGAGGCCATGAATAAGGTCATAGGCCAACACCTAGCAATGCACGCGGAGTCCGACCAACAGAATTGGGACAAATATTTAGGATTTACTATCTTCAATTATAACACTACCGTTAATACAACAACGGGGTTCACACCGTTTTATCTCATCCACGGAGTTAAAGCAAGCCAACCTTCACACGTAGTTATTAACAAACCAGACATAAGAACACCCGACTGGGTACAGACTTTATAAAATGTACGAGCCACAGCTGCGAAGAATATCGGTAAAGGTCATTGGGTCAAAGCTTAATATTTTAATAAGAGGTTTCATCCCTCACAGTACAAGGAAAACCAATGGGTGTGGCTGAAAAACCATGCACGGAGGAAAGGCCTATCATTTAAATTTATCGGTCCATATAAAATCCTCAATGTCCTCTCTAAAAACATGGTAGTCATCAAGATGAGACGGCGTGGGAAAAAGTTTAGGGATACAGTGAATACGCGACATATTACACCGGCTTATTTAAGAAACGCTCGATGGTTCACTCAAGCAGATTCAAATTCACACAACCACCAATCACAAATAGTGACCAATGCTCAAGCCACGCCTCCTACGGCAAACGTACAAGTAACACCCCTCACTGCTGTCGGACAGATAAATACTCACGCCGGGTCGCAGGACGTACAACCTCACCCATACAAAAAAATGCACTTTTTATGTAATGTTGTTTTCAGGGGGAATGTCCAACATGGAAAGGGCTGCGTTGTTTTGTGTGATTTTTCCATTCCTTATCCCACCATCTCTTTCCTCCACAACCAGCAGTTATCCTATTTTCAGAATACACTCAGGCGTTTACTGGTTTCATATACAACAGGCCATAGTGTACGAGGAATCCGTACCAGCCATTTATAGTATTCCGTTGCAAACGCCACAGCCAACTTTCATAACACAAACATGGGAGAAACAAATGTGCCAGTACAACATTACATACTTATGTAAAAATGCGAAAACATTAACACGCACAATCGACAATATCCAACAACACCTGGTAACCGAATACCATGCGGAAACAGAACCGCAGATTCGCAAACGTCGAGGAATCCAATTTATCGGCGACTTGTTTACATGGTGTTGCTATACGCTGACCAATAAAAACTTGGAAAAATTAATTTCTAATCACGAAATTATCATACAGAACGTCAATAATATCCAAAAGTCGGTGCATACAAACACTCAAGTCATCAAAGACATTATAAACAATGTGCAAAACACAACGTCACAAATTGATGGTAGATTACATTTAATTGCGGACACCATTAACAATATAACACTCTCGTTGAGACAACATGGCACCTCCTTTAACACGGAACTTTTAGCATTTACGCAACAACTAACACTTTNATAACACTCTCGTTGAGACAACATGGCACCTCCTTTAACACGGAACTTTTAGCATTTACGCAACAACTAACACTTTCCACTGTTTTACACTTACTAAACATCCTTTTAGAGGAACAGGAAATTTTAACACACATTACACAGTGAAAAACGAATCACTTTCCGATTAAACTCGTTCCGGAAGAGAATTTTTAAAAATATATTCACGACTTACAAAAAAATTTGGAATCTACAGAATTGAAGTTAGCAATATCAGCGACACATTACACTGCGTATTATCAGCTTCCCTTAACAGAATGTAGTATCAGTCCTCTCAATTTGTTGTTAAAATCAAAACACCTTTTCTGCAGAAAACATCCGATTGGCATGTTTATTACTTAATACCGACTCCCTTTCAATCTCGTAATAGATCGTGTTATATGCACACTAGTGAAATAACTGTAGCACTTGATTTTCTGACACAACAAATCGTGGAATTAAAACACACAGCAGAACAAACGCATAANCGTGGAATTAAAACCCACAGCAGAACAAACGCATCACATTTACCGCATTCCGCGTGCAAGACCGGTGACCAACACTATTCTCTGTTTCAAAGAAATGTTTTTCGCACGTGAACCGCCACTACAGATGGATGCATGTCAGTTTCAATGTACGAACGACTCACTTTTAAAAATCACGGAATTTTTCCTGACCCAGTTTTTAATCAGTAATATACCTTCACCGATATATATATACTGCTTAAATGGCACGATACACAAATTCAATCATGAGTCCATAGGGACAATATAATTAAATCTTCCATGACACTGCGAATTAAGAACGGCACGTAACGTGATTATTCAGAAAACACACATTTGCGACACACGAGCAACGAACATATTTCAAGTAAATATTGGCGTCCGAATTCACTGGCTCCGCAACACTTATTTCCAACCGGACCAACTGCCATTAAACACGGGAATACACGTTTCAAATATCTCTCACTTGCTACACACAGACTGGCACATTCACTCCAAGTTGAATCGAGTCAACACCGTTTTAAACCAGGATATAATTGAGTTCCCCGACGAGTACAATTACGTATTCACGCCCATGATTACACTACCACAATATTCCTATTTCATAACGACAGTTATTGCAATACTAATAGGGGTATGTATTTTCCTCTATTTTCGAATTTGTCAGATGGCACAGATTTTACGGCAAACACAGTTAGCCCCCCACGAATCATAATACATAAGCCAGTGCTGAAGTGAATATGTCTACCAGTCGTCTCTTCCCTAACTGCCTCTTCAATCTCATAACTTGCTTTACAAAAACAGAATCGTCCTTCATAACTTCACAATTGAAAGAACCAATATTCTGATCAACAGGTCTTGAAAGATATCTTCTCTTTTGCCAACGTGCTCGCCTCATGTCTCTGTGAATGTTAATTGGGATTCACATCAAATTAAATACGCACTGCTCCAGACCAATGCTTATATACTACTGGGTGCGCTCCGCGGCAGCGCTCAGTAAGACTAGGCGCTACCAGCAACTGGGGGCCCATAAGAACAATGTTAAATTATCAAAGGATATACATACGCTCCAACTGATAAGAACTTCTGGGAGAACTTCCAGGAGCAGCTCATAACAGCTTGCAAAACACAGCGAATGTAACTAAATCCAGGAGCATGCGAAAACTTGAGCGAGAGTACAAATTGAAAAGCAGTGCTTGCAATTATACAAAAACAGTGAAGAATTTTACTTTTTGATTTAAACTTTATAATCTAAGTTCACAAAAATATGAAATAGCAAGAATCAAAAATTGTATAAAAGTATTCCATGTACAGATGGTATATAAATTAGTCCAACAAACTTCGGCTGCATGTCAGTCAACAAAAAATAAGGTGAAAATATATACACGACACTTGGTCTAAAGTGAATCCTAAGGACGGTACTTATCTTTGAAGTTGAACCTGAAACACGAGTGTATTACTTATACTGGTGGAACACTGAGTGTGTGGATAATGTGTAAAGGTTATTGTGACATGTGGGTTGATACTTCATCTTTGAAATCCTTAGTGATCTGCAGCTTCGTGGAGATATTGTTGAAATGAAGATAGCAACCGTGAGTATTTCCGCGATATTATTTAATGTCATAGACAGACAGGTTTTATGGTGTGAACAGATTAACGTTATAAATCACCCAGACACACAATTTCCCATATTTAAGGTTTATTTTATATTTGTAATAAACTGGTGTTGCAGGTTCAACTTCAAATGCAAATTTTTGTCCCTCGCTCTCTTGAGGAACTTCTCTGCGGTTCGCAGTTTGGCCGGCACAGTGGATTTGTGTCATGACTTCAAGCCTCCCGTGGCGCCATCTCGCGGTAAATTAAGCTAGTTTCTGCTCCTTGTCCTGTCACTTCCCAGGAAACGTTAGTGTNCCGCCCGTGGCGCCATCTCGCGGTAATTTAAGCTAGTTTCTGCTCCTTGTCCTGTCACTTCCCAGGAAACGTTAGTGTGAGATGGTTTAGATTTCTTGTCAAGAGGACGAGCGATGAGCAGAGCATTTACGGTTCACTTAAGCGCCTAACCCACATCGGGACACAGATGAAGTTCTAGTAAAAAAAAAAAAGGTTCTTTTAGCTTGCTTTCCTCTGCTGTATTCATTAGGGCCTATTATTGTTGATTGTGGCGAACTTGGTGTCTAAGGAAGTCGAGTAAGAGCAATCGTAAGCCGGGACGCACTAGCATACCGAATTCAGTCGTCACACGAAGAGTTTCCTAATAGCAGAATATATGTTGTAAGTTTCCCATTTTTAATTTTGAAGGAAGGTTGTGAGCGCTTCAAGATATTTTATATAATAAAATCTAAAAATTACTCCGGTCAAGTCAGAGTGTTCCGGGCATCAATTTCTGCAATTCGTTATTGCCAGTAAAGACACGCAAGAACACAATCCTTCGCCGCCACTATGAAAAAGACCTTAAATTTTCGAAACGTTTATTTATTGGTGTGCCAATAAAGGAACGATGATAATACAGCGTGAAAATCAGTGTAATGCTCAGTTTAATGTTAGACAGGGTTTCGTTTTGACCATCAGTAAAACAATGATTTTTTACAATTACAGTTGGAGGTAGGGCCTATCTGGCACAGGTGAAATGTAGGAATCTATAAAGACTAGTTATAAGAAATGTCACATCATTACCGATAATGACCAATAATGAACTATAAATAACCAATTAATGACCCATAATGACCGATATTTAACTCATAATGACTTATTACTGACCATAAATGACCCATTAACGTCACATGACACAAAATGTTCTATAAATTAAAGTTTAAGACATATATGACTATACATTAAACCATTTAGTTGAAGGTGTCAAATCTAACAGAATATTCGACCTGCTCACATCTGAATATACGAGTATAAACATTATTTTATAAATAAAATATTTAACCCTTCTTGCGATGGGAAAAACTATGACATTTATGCACTGATTTTTATATAAAAATATATACACACACGCACATGAAAACAAATTAAGGTAACTTAAACCGACCACTCAATAGAGAAATAGGAGAAAAAATTTCCAAGTAACAAGCATACCATAATACACTTCACGCCCGAATATTGCTACATATTTATATTTCCAAATCAAAGTAAAAAAAAATATAATTTAATTTTTTAAATTTTATTAATCTTAAACCTTCAAAGGAAACTTCTACGTTCATAAACCAAAAACCTGAAAAAAAAAAATAAAAAAAAATCTTGGCAACTAAAATACATTTTTTTTTTATTTATAGAGTACAGATTATTATATTAGAGCTAAATAATTCTTAAATAGTCCTCTTTTAATTATGTAACAGCAGAGATACATACGCACGTTTGTAATCATTGGTCTTACGAATGATAGTGTATCTCTTAGACATACCAACAATACATTTTAGAACGGTCAGAAGCGAGAGCTTAGTAACCCATTTTCAGTATTCATTTTTGCGACAAACTTTGTGCTCCTTCATCATGCCCAGAAAGAGTTCTGATGCTTGCTAGCATACTTACGCTCTATCAGCACCTCGTAATGCCACCTAGAAGCAAAATCTCGTTTAATAAAAATATATGAGCAATAGATTCAAAATATTTTATGAAAAATACTCATTTTTACAAATATGATGTTTATTACCCATGCAAAATTAAAAAGCATCAGGCTGCAGGAGAGATAACTCAGGTCAGAAGGCCTACTTCAATCTGCAAAATTACGAAGATTGGGACACATCAGTTCAGCCTACTCACAGAAAACGGCATCCCAGGTCCATTTTCCAACCATGACATCTTCCACTGTGTCACGTAAAAGGGGGAGTGTAGTGGCTGGAGCTCTCGTTTTCAATCATGATAACGCGTACAGCATTCTTTCTTCTGTAAACACATTTTCGCACAGGAGGTCCACCTAAACACTAGCTCATTTTTCACTTGGCCTCTTCTCTCCAACACAACGAGACAAGTTCGATTCCTGGCAGGGTAGCTCCCAGATATTCGCTATATCATTATTCATAAACGTTCCTTCCTTAGTTCCTTTGTTTGTCAAACATAACTCAGCCGAATAAAAATTCCTGACAAGAAAGACATAATAATTCACGTTGAACTATATTCCCCCTGACCCATTTTCTCGTTTAATCTTTCTTTAAAACAGACCCTTGCGTTCAATCGTATACGTCAATGAAATATAAAGGTTTTCAGTATAGCAGAAGGATAAGGTTCAATAAATTATAACTGCACAAATAAGAGCACATAAATGTATTATCATACTTTTTCCATGCATTCAATATTGGGATTTCTCTGATGTTTGCAGATGATTGATACTACACAATGGTTTCATTAGAATTAACCCCTTTCCTTTAGTTCACAGATAATTAAATATATATCTTTTCTGTGCAAGGTAATCAAATGCCTGAGTCTGTCAACAAATTCATTGGGGTATTCCAGAAATATGTACTCGGTGTTCTTGTCTTCATGTCACTGTTTTAGCATAGCCGGTGACGAGATGGGTGAACAAATAAAAAAAAATTATACAGATTCACCATCAACATTGTCATTATCGTATGCAGGCCCTTTCCTTTTAACGCAACCCTTAGAGCAGGAACGAAATCCCATATACTCTGAAGAAATTCAGTTAAAATCACTCCCATACCCTGTTTCATTTACGAAATACTCACAACACACAGCACGCAGCGTCACTTAGATTGTGATTAGCTGGGGTATTGACGAGGGAGCATGACAAGCAGAAATGTTCTCCCATTTACCTTAGTATGAATCGACTCGGAAACAAACCGTTAAAAAATCACTGCCATCGATAACAAACACGATGGAAAAACGTAACTTTAAATATTAACGATACGATCTAATATGAACAACTTACTGCCGGGGATAGCGGAGTTCAAGATCACATCATGAATATATGATTGTTAATAAGCATCAACTCGGTTTTGAACCATGTCTATATCGTGAGGCACATCCTCGTGTTGGTTAATAATGCCTTGCGCCATAGGATGAAAACAAGCCCAGGCCTACGCACGTAAAAGTTCTCAACATCGCAACTCAGTCCTTCACCAGAGATAAAGTAATACTTAATTTCATCAAAATTACGGCAGCAATAAATGCAAGCTCTATTCCCGATGCATAAATATTTACAAACTTTTCTATGAACACTGCGATATTCACCATCCCAGAGAACCATGTAATGTGGCAGTGGATATCAGGCACCCTTTCTATAATGATTGTTTGGCACCGACACAGGACCGGAGACGCTCAATACTTGACACCATCCACTCGACAGTAGTTGCACAGCTACCAGAGCGCACGCCTCCCATCAAGGCGAGCAAGGTTCGATTCCCGGCCGGGGTCGCACCTGTATTTCTGCGCATGTGGGAAACGTGATTGATGACTCTGCCAACAGTAACACCCGCGATGGACTTGGCGTTGTCCATCACATTTTCTCGGGACACTTCATCTTCTTCAACGTCGTAAACATCCTCAACCATTACCGCTGTAAACTCTCTCTCAACTAAAAACACACTGTTTCGCCGGAAAAAAATGTACTGGTGAGGGTGGGTGGGCGCCCATTACGATATTTTCATGCCTTAAGATAATCGCTTAGTACCAATGTTAATAAACGCAGATCACTGACGAATAGTAGCCAACGTGTGAAAATATTTTCATTTTTTAAAGTCAGCTGTCGGAAACGCCGTTAAATCTTCAAATTTTATAGTGAAAGATATTGAGATTCTAGGAATTTGTCGCCTGAGAATAAGTCAGCTCAACACTCAGAATGGAAGAGCGGTCGTCCATAGGAAGATATTTGTCCCTTTAATAGAGAGAGAATATACAGATGTAATCATTGTAAAAACGAAGGAAATCATAAATAAATATTCTATGTTATGTGATGCTCCGTGACTACAATATTGCGCTACATATATTTAAGATAGTGTTAACTTAAAATAAAATTAAATAACATAATATTAGTTAAATTTATGATTATAATTATAAAAGTACCTTTTCCAAATTATTTTCACTCTCTCTGGATTTTGCCTCAAATTTCACTTGCAGATCATCCAACTACAAAAATATACAACAGAAAACCACAGAAATAAATTATTTCGAAAATTAACCTTTTAAATGGCAATGTATTTTATTACTTGGTTATTTTGCAGATGAACAGAACACTTGCAAATATATTTAATAACATAAATGTTATTGCTGATTCTTATTAATGGAATATATATTAAATTGAGGGTATATATAGCAAAGACTTGTTCCTTTAGTAAAGTATTTGATGTTTTAAATAACAAAGGATTTGAATTTGGGTCTCAGGTAACGTATGGTCAGGTATTTTGTGACACAAATTTAGTTCAGTGCACGATTGCCAGTTTAAACAGCAGACGAAGGGTATTACAAGTAGACATACAAATGGACGTATTAAAGTGGATTGTACCGTGCCGAACACCAATACATTGGTAATAATATTTTCTACTTCATTTCCTATCTGTTGCAGTCTAGTTCTCTGTTACTTGCACTTGTTTAGCGCTTGTTACCATCCGGAACTTGTGAGGAGTACAGCTTTATGGTCTAACACTTATTGCAAAATATACCATCACTCGCTGGCCACCTCAAATAAAACAAATGGAATCTCTATCAAAACGAGGCAAAAAGCAGATGAGAAAACAGAGGGAGTTCTTCAGTTTTACATGAATAAGGACATGAAGAAAAATACATTATCCTAGCATGACACAACATGTTTCGAGAAATTTGTAAAAATCATTTGTAAAATTTTTTATCGATATGAGTAAAAAGAGATTTTCATATAAATACATAATATGCGTTATATATATATATGAAACATTTTTAAACAGAAACTAATAAATACATCAATAGAATTTTGTACCCCTGTGGAATAAAGCGTTAAGCACGTAAACGGGTCCGTAGAAATTATATGATACTGCACACCTTAACTTTCACCGTTACAGAATACTCAAACGGAAATTAAGATAATAAAATCAAAATAAGTGGTGTCAAACGTTAGAATAAAAAATAAAGTTGTAGTTTAATAAGATATATCCTTGGAAACCCAGTTCCCAGGAAATTCCTTTGTAAAATTACAAACAGTTTTTTTGTAAAATCTGTAAAACATATACATGTAATTTTACAAATGGTAACTTTGTATTACCTATATATTACATTATTGAAAACTGTACATCATTTTATTTGGTTTCTTCTAGAAAATAAATGTGATAAAGAAATAACCGCAAATGATTTAAAAAAAACATTTCAAAATATAATTTATTAATAATAAATTAATCGTAGACGGCACGGTGACTAGAACACATACCCATTGTCTAACTATTGCACATTTTTAACCACAAGACCCACTTAACTTATGTATGTAGTGTTTTTTATATATTAATTATACCTGTTAGTATGTACAATATGTTAACCAGAACATTACCGTTTCTATCGCAGTCATGCATCTCTGTTTATACCTTTTTCAATTAAGGAAGGTTTTTGATTAGGAAAAATACATTTTGTTACGATTACTACACAAGAAGCGAGGCTGGGTAAGGCAGGAATGCGGCCAACTACTATTACTAAAACAATGTTCACAAACAACGGCGACTCTAATGCAACAACTAAGAATGCAGGAATCTGCAGAAGGATGTACAATATCTAAGTTAGGCTGATACAGTGTGGTTGCGGCAATTTCATCAACATCTAACGGCAGTAACCCCGCCCAGGATACAAGGGAGAGCCAATAGGAATCAAGGATATCGGAGAAGGTGGTCGAGAAGGAGAAGTGAGGTGGAGACGGGGGCTAAGGGCCGGAGTGTCAGTCGGCGTCGGTTCTCCCTGAACGGCGTCTCCGAGTGGCGATTGGTGGTACGTGTCTTACACTAGGGTGAGAGAGCGAGCCCGGAGCCCCTTATATCCTTGTCCTCCCATAAGAGATTGTCCTTTACACCTACCTCGATTCCTACCCCCACTAACCACATTACTCTGTAATTATTGCAAGTTGAATCAGTAATGTTCCTTATTAATTCATTAGTTGGACTTAATAAATTATTCTCCGACTTCCTTTCATGAACTGCATGCACTATATTGCCTTAAGAAGCATAACAATGTACTGTTTTTCATTGTAGCTAGGAAACATTATAAGTTAATGAGTAATACGGTCACGATTTATTGAAATTGTCGTTTAATTATGATTAATTAAGGTTTTTTGGGCGTTTTGCGTTTTTTAAATTCGAAATACATTTCTTTTTGCTTGCAACTACACTTCACAGCACCCCTAGTTTCCACACAAACACCTGTATATGGTTTTACGTTGTTTAGTGTGCGCCTTTATGGTGAAGCTCGTGGATACGGGTCAGTATTGCACAAATACGTCTTGATGACTAATACAAACACAGGCCTTGTTGTTTTCAAACGAGTAGTTTTACAAGAGATATCTTTGTATTCTTACAAGCATTTGTAGAAATTACATGCAATTTATCTGTAGGTATTACACATTTTTTTTACAGTGTGTGGCAGATTCTATCACAACATTTCTATAACATGTACCATCTATCTAGATTACTGCGCCCATTGAATGAAATATAGGATGGATATATATATTAGCAGTAACAATTAAGTGAGATAGGTGCCATTTAGCTTGGATATATCAATTTTTTTCCGTAGGTTTATTTTAAATTGATATAACGATTTTTTGGCACGGCAGAGGATAAGGCTTCTTTACGGTTTAGCGTATTTTTACATCGTTATTACCGATATTGAAATTATTTATTTATAACTGCCAGGTAGTCGCTATTTTTCTTTGCCTGCAATCCCTTATGTAACAGAAACCAAGTAACAGGGCGACTTTTGAAAATGTTAGAAAGTGAACGCATTATCCTACAAGTCTAATAAAAACCTTGTATTGCAGATAACTGATAAATTTCCATTTCTCCGAGATGTCGGGGACTTTTCCGCCGTAAAGAATGTTACAATCACGATATTCAGAACAGACATTCTCTTAATTTTTGGGAAGACATGATACTAAACTTTATCTTAAAGAAGTGTTTCCGCCTCTCGGGCGTTGTCGACCAGATGTTTAACATACCTTATCCAAGTTACGCTCGTTTTCCGAAGTCTTATTGTCCGGTAGTCTTTGTAGGTCACCAAACTGCAAATGTTGTACAGAAAGTACAATTTGACTATTATGGTATAACTTACATAATAATATTGATACAATTAATTATATACATATTAAAACTTTCATGTGATTAGTTGAAACCGGTTGAAAGCTATTTTAAGTGACCAAAACTATTTTTGCACATATTAATTTCGCCTTTGTTAGAGTGTTCGCCGAGGAATTTTAACGCCATTTAATTCTTCACAGCGGCAGAGTTGTCTTGATCAAATAGTTTAGCCAGTTTGTTTATCCTCAGGAGTAAATGCAGCAAATACTGCCCACCATAACATTTTGTATTTCCGGTTGAATTAACCTAACGTTATTATTAATTACAAACCTTCATTTAGTCTGAACGTAACATGAAATAAACCTTTTCCTGCCTTTAAACTACTAGAGTACGAACCAAACAGTAAATATGGGGCAATGGAACAACGCCAAGTCTTAATTTACTATTAACACATGGCGTTTAAACTATTATGCTTATGAATTACATCTACAAACTTTTAAACTAATAAAAAAACAATTTATATTGTTACTGGAAAATTATTTATGCTAGTNACAATTTATATTGTTACTGGAAAATTATTTATGCTAGTATAAACATAATAATTTTCAAGCCCAGTATCGAAGTTTCTTTATAAAATACATTTATTGCATTTGTTTCTTTTCTATTTGAGTATATAAAGTACAAAATGTTAAAGTAAAAGAGAATCATCCTGACTGTCACATAAACTATTATTATATTACGCAGTATACGTAATGTAATGGATAATACGCCATAAGTGAACGGCCACCTCGTTTTAGTTTAAAGAAAACGCAAAATCATATTTAACAAATATTCTTGAAGCTCTGTTCAATTTCGTTGGTTTCTCTATCATATTTCGCTTGTAAATCGTGAATCTGCAAATGTTTAAAAGCACAATGAAGACAATAGAAATATAAACACAAAAAATATCAATTGCAATCCTAACAATGTGCTATGACTTTTATAAAACGAAATATATTAATGTCTACATTAATTTTCAGATGCACTCCAAAAGGTCATTCATATATCGTAAGTAATATAGGTATTGAAAAAGTGTGAAGGGCAACGTTTCTAGGTTTTCCCATGAGGTGAACCCATTTCCAGTAGTTTTACTGGTTCAAAAGTCATTTTTATAACATAATAAACAGGCAAGCTCATCTGGGGCTAGAGTTAAAGGGAAATAATTATACAAAAAACGTATTAAATAACTCTTTGCCTCAAAATATATGCCTATACAAATTACAGAAGAAAATAGAAAACCAAAGTAGGAATAAAAAGTGGAATTTTAAAATCCTTTCGCCATGCGTTGTTCATGAGTGTAATGTAGTTTATTATTGTTGGACCTGTGGTATGTTTTTTTTTGTGAAACATACCAATGTTAATATGCAGACGCGTTCTTCTCACGACAAACTAACCACTCCAGTAATGTCAGAGAACAAGGTAACATTCCACCATACTTTACAAATGTCAATTTCTGACATTAAGTATTTGTAATTATTTTAATATATAATTCCAACTTATTTACATTTGTAAGTATCAGGTTAAGAATAACCACAACACATTAATTTGGACTAATTTCCGTTATTTATTATTTAAAGTATTGTCTTGCCCAGTGATGAAATATATATAAGATTTTAAAATTTTATATGACAATATAACATAGATTGATAAAATATACAACAAACGGAAACAGTTGTAGTGGTTTCAAAGAACTATTAGTTTTTATGTCTTCCGATACATGTTAATTGATATATAACGTTTGTTAGATTGTAAGTTCATGACAGACGTCTCGACATGTGTAGAATTCAGCAGGCAATTTAAAGTGGCGCGTGGAAGAGAGTTGCACAGTGGCTACATGTGTTCTCTGTGGACACACCGTTAGTAGCATGGCCCAGCTGAAAACACACCTGCTGTTTCGTATGGTTACTGGGATGAGAAGGAAACTGAATCTTACTTTGCACAACAAAGAGGCATACAGTAAAATGGCACCGCATCATGCCAATGGACCAACAGTAATCTTCATTCCGCAGCAATTTCCACGTAAGCCGATGCGATCCGGTGTGATGAGACAAATATGTTACACAACCACCTTGCGCCTCTTACTGCCAAGTAGTGATTCTTAAAGACAAGAAGCCCTTTCCTTCACAGGGACAGAAAACGCTGTACTGTTTGTAGCGTTATGAGTTATATAATTATATAATACAAAAATCTACTTTAATTAATTCAGGGATCTTGTTCTGGCTAATTACATGTATTAAAATGAAATACATATTTACCCATTTAATGCAATGTTTTCAAATACTTTTAAAATTTCAAATTTGTTACCAACATATTTATTTTCGCGATACGAACACCTTTATTCACGTGTNAGACAAGAAGCCCTTTCCTTCACAGGGACAGAAAACGCTGTACTGTTTGTAGCGTTATGAGTTATATAATTATATTATACATAAATCTACATTCATTAATTCAGGGATCTTGTTCTGGCTAATCACATGTATTAAAATGAAATACATATTTAACCATTTAATGCAATGTTTTCAAATACTTTTAAAATTTCAAATTTGTTACCAACATATTTATTTTCGCGATACGAACACCTTTATTCACGTGTTACTGATTTATTATTATTATGTTTGTATTTACTGTATTCAGCAAATCGCCATTAATATATACACTAAGTGTAGTAAATTTCAAAAAATTTATTCAAATGATGCTAATATATTAAGTCAGCTGCTTGCTTCAGTATTTTTTGAAACTGAGCATACTGATAGACAGAGCGAAATAAGGTGTTAATGGACTGGTGATTAATATTTTTGTTGCCTTACTTGTACCTATAGAAGAGAAATGCATTGTTATCATGTTTCGCAGATTGGATTCAAATGTACACATAATCGACTGTTTATAAGCGCCGATTACTCGAACCTTGATGTATAATGTGCAATATTCTCAAGTGCAATGTATACAGTTTACTTTGAAAAAGACATTAAAAAGGCTGTGTTCATTTTGTCACATTGTTCGTGGACTTCATATAGACAGTCCGCAAGACTTTCGCCTTTGTCTCGCACAAATATGTTACTGGGACTCGATGTGTCAACGCCTGTTGATTTATTTTAGAACTTGAACAACACGCACTTGCAACACAGCACTTCACTTATCCTTACAGGACACAACACAGGACACACCACATAGCTGCAGATACTTTAGCTTGTCTCAAGAGGAAATTTTGAAGTATCTGGTTGTGTAAGACTGGTGTAAGAGAGCAGGTAAATATTTGGAACGAAATTTATAAAAATTATTCTAAATTCGAAAAAATAACCAGATTTTTTATAATTCGTAAAATATTAACAATATAGTCAATGTTTAATAAAGCATGTTTCTAAATATAAAAATTTTATTTTTTAGGAACATGTAATTTTGGAATAATTTTCCTTTAATCTGGCTGTGCTCATATACTAGTTAAGAGATTTAAGGACTAAGCATTAATTTAAATTGATTTAGATGCAAGCAAAGTTCATTTAATTGCATGTGGAATATACGAATTCATTAACGGTTATTTTCAATTCACTTAATGCAAAAGTAAGAAACATAGTGCTGAAAGATAGTTTTTAAGTATTTAGAAAAATAGTGTAAACGATTATCAACAAATTGAGGATAAAAATATTAAAAATGGTAACAAATTTTATAGCGTTTTAAGAAGGGTGGCTTATGGCCATATATGTCTCTGTGTAAGCAACATAGAGTGCGCGCTAGTGGCTGTGGAGGTCTAGTCGATCCTCTGTAATAGCACGACTACTTTATGTAAAACCTTACTGTATTATATCTAAATACAAGAGTGTGTTTATCCTTTAGAAACTTATTTTATGTAGAAAATGTGACATATCGTATTGTCCAAGGAAATTTAATGAGATGAAAGTAACAAGTGTACGTTAACCGCGCAACTAATGTGTTTGCAAAACACAGCGAATGTAACTTAATCCAGGAGCACGCGAAAACTTGAGCGAGCGTACACGGAGAAAAGCACTGCATGCAAGAATACAAAAACAGTGAAGAATATTATTTTTTAATTTTAACTTTAAAATCTAGGAACACAAAAATTTTTAATAGCAATAAACAACAATTTTTACAAATTATACCATGTACAGAATGTATTAAAATTTCACCATCAATTTTCGGCTTTAATTCAGTGAAGAAAAAATAAGGTGAAACATGTACACGATACGTATTATAAAGTGAATCCTAAGGACGGTACTTATCTTTGAAGTTGAACCTGAAACACGAGTGTATTACTTAGACTGGTGTAACACTGAGTGTGTGGATAATGTGTAAAGGTAATTGTGACATGTGGGTTGATACTTCATCTTTGAAATCCTTAGTGTGCTGCAGCTTCATGGAGATATTGTCGAAATGAATATAGGAACCGTGATTATTTCCGCCATATAATTTTATGTCAGAGACAGAAATATGTGTTTATGTGTACAGATCTTTGTTCCGTTATAAATTATCCATAGACTCAATTTCCCATCTTTTATGTTTATTTTATATTTGTAATAAACTGGTGTTGCAGGTTCAACTTCAAATGCAAATTTTTGTCCCTCGCTCTCTTGAGGAACTTCTCTGCGGTTCGCAGTTTGGCCGGCACAGTGGATTTGTGTCATGACTTCAAGCCTCCCGTGGCGCCATCTCGCGGTAATTTAAGCTAGTTTCTGCTCCTTGTCCTGTCACTTCCCAGGAAACGTTAGTTTGAGATGGTTTAGATTTCTTGTCAAGAGGACGAGCGATGAGCAGAGCATTTACTGTGCACTTAAGCGCCTACCTCACATCGGGACATAGAAGTAGTTAAAGTAACACCGAGAATGATTCTTTTAGCTTCTTTTCCTCTACTGTATTCATTAGGGCTTATTATTATTGATGGTGGTGAACTTGGTGTCTAAGGAAGTTGAGTGAGAGAAGCCTTAGGCGGGGACATGCCAGCATACCGACTGCATTCGTCACACGAAGAGTTGCCTAATAGCAGAAAATATGTTGTAAGTTTCCAGTTGTAAATATCGCTTGCTTCAAGATAACTGTGCATGTTAACTTTCTGCACATTAATGATACCCAAGTATGCTAAGATATCCCATTTTCTTGTCATAACTTTGTTTGCTAAAGTACTCACAAAACACGAATCTGAGTGAGAAACATATTTTCGACCAGTGCATTGGTACTAAGG
>NQII01010916.1:24234-35860 GCA_002778355.1 Clitarchus hookeri
TAATATAATTTTTCTTTAATTTACTGTGTACAGATCATAATAACACAGCTCAATACCGATTGTGACATAGTCCCCAGTTAATTATATAACAGCAGATATACATACGCACGTTGGTAATGTGAGATCCCACGCATGCCAGTGTATCTCTTAGACATTCCCACGATACTTTTTAGAAAGGTCAGAAGTGAGAGCTAAATCATCCATTATCGGTTTTAATTTTTGCGACAAAATTTGTGTTCCTTCACCATGCCCAGAAAGAGTTATGATGCATGCTTGCATACTTGCACTCTATCAGCACCTCGTGAAGCCACCCAAAAGCAAAATATCGTATAATGCAAGTACGTTAGCAATAGATTCACAAAAATAATATTAAAAATACTCATGTTTACAAACGTGCGGTTTATTACCCACGCGAAATTAAAACTTATCAGGCTGCAGCAGAGATTACTCAGGGCATAAGGCCTGCTTCAATCTGCGAAATTATAAAGATTTGGACACATCAGTTCAGGCTCCCCATCGAAAACGGCACCCCAGGTCCATTTCGCAAAGATGACCTCTTCTACTGTGTCACGTAAAAAAGAGGCTGCAGTGGTCAGAGCTCTTGTTTCCAATCATGAGTTCGCATATAGCATCCTTTCTTGTGTACACACATTTTCGAACTGAAGGTCCACGTAAACACCAGCCCATTTTCCCTTGTGCTCTCCCCCCTTACACAACGAGACATGTTCGATTCCTGGCAGGGTTGTTCAACTCAAAAAACACAGTTTCACCGGCGATTTCTGGCAAAGCTCTCTCTCAACTCAAAACACATGGTGTCTTCTGAAAACAATGTACTTGTGTGGGAGGATGGGCCGCCCACCACGATGTTTATGTGTTTTAAGAAAGTAGCTGAATACCAATATTTATCAAATCAAATCACTGACTAAGAGTAACTGACGTGCCTGAACGTAATAGCCAAGGTTCAAAACCTATTTTATGCTTATTTACAATCATATATTCACGAATCAATCGTCATCTCTGTTATATTCGACAACAAGGTTTACATATTAGATTTTTTCGTAAACTTTCAAAGTGATGTTTTTCCTTCTAGCTTAGCATCAACAGCAGTAGTACTTTTACGATTATTTCCCGAGTCGATACATATCAGGGTTCATGGGAGGGCATTTTTGGTTGACATGATCCCTCTTCAATGCCCCCGCTTATCAAAATCGAAGCGATGCTAGTTTGGGGGCTTACACACAGTACCAAATTTTACCCAAATGAAATGGTGCCTGCAATACTAAAAAATTACTAACCACAAGTTGTAGAAGATGAATAGTGACACAAAGAGAGATAGGGGTTTCGCCGTTTAAATACCGGCCCGGGATTTTGATTTTTTTCAGTTATGTATGTCCGTGAATTTCCGACTCTGAGACGTGTTCATACGCAGCGGTATTATATTTGGTTGCTTTTCTCTATGGAGAAGCATGGTGAAGCGATATGAGCTCGAGATACAAAACTACAAATAATACATAACTTTCCTTCGACTTATGAAGAAGATAAGAATATTTTCGAAAAAGTTTGGAATGTTTAGAAACGTGGATGTGTTGTATTGTATACAAATATAATTGACTTAAAAAAAAAGTTGTAATGAAGAATTCATACCACCACAACATGGAGAAATTGAATTGAGCAAAGTTGCACTAAGCGAATAATCAATGTTAATATTTATTCAATTTATTCTACTTCCCAAAGTGGATAGGGATCGTTCCTGTATTACACTTCCCACTTATGAATAATAATATAATCTACTTCTACTGAGGACCGTCCATTCCTCCACAGACCTGAAGCAAGCGACCAACCCACACACTACACATTTTGAAACCAGCATATACAACGTGTTTCTAAAACATGGAGACAAACTCCGGCAGTGAGTTTCTGAGGAAAATATAAGATTGACATGAAAGTACTACTTTTCTCGTCTAGTGATTATTAGGAGAGCTGATTGCCACTGAAAAATTCTAATTTAAATAGCCGNGCTGATTGCCACTGAAAAATCCTAATTTAAATAGCCGTACCTAGTTTTGTGGTTTGCCTACCTGGTATTCAACATATATTTTGTTTTGAATGTTCAACATGAATAATCTCACAAAAGGTTCACTTGAGTATGTTCTGACAAGACGAAGTTTTTGTTAATTCAGACGTGCTGACTCACAGGATGTCTTAAAAAATTGCGTATAACCAATTGTTAGCGANACTTGAGTATGTTCTGACAAGACGACGTTTTTGTTCATTCAGACGAGCTGACTCACAGGATGTCTTTAAAAATAGCGTAGAACCAATTGTTAGCGAACTTTGCTGGAAACTTAGGTGACCAACAGACATTTTCAAAGTAAGGGGAAAAAATATTATCAACCACGGTTATATAAAACACTATTCACACANGACATTTTCAAAGTAAGGGGAAAAAATATTATCAACCACGGTTATATAAAACACTATTCACACATTTGTTGCTTCACAAGTGGTTTCTGATATTAAGGCTTAAAGCTTGTACTGACCGAAATAATAATTATTTTATATTCGTGGGCATATATTACAGGTACTAGTTTCTGGCAGTACAAATGTTACATTCCGTAGTTTTTGCACCAATCCATGTTACAATTACGANTATTACAGGTACTAGTTTCTGGCAGTACAAATGTTACATTCCGTAGTTTTTGCACCAATCCATGTTACAATTACGAGTTTGTAATTTTGAGACTTACAGATAAAATAATCGTAAACACAGGCACAGATCGTATCAATAGTTATTGATATAGAGGTAATTTTTAATTAATTTAAGATATCCTCAGCAAAATTTATTTTACAAAACGTTATAGACCGCTGCAGATAAAAGTATTCAAAATTTTCCTTATTTTTAACAATATTTGAAAATTGCAAAAAATTTCCTAAGCGTGATTAGAATTATTTTTTAAAATTTCACACAGTGTGTTACTTGAACGAGAATTATTTTAATAGGCCAAATTATTAAATTTTTATTTTTTACGAGTCTTCAAAGCACTAAAATATTGTTTTGCATATCGTTTGAATAAAAATATGTAGTCTGAATAATTTTACTAGACGAAATGGTACTAAGTATCAGAATAGCATACTATTATGAAAACAACCTTTTTTTTTTACGCAGCAATTTTTAATGCACGGTGAACTTTCTCTCCTTGAGCAAGAAAACGTAATTTGCCCGGCTGCTAATTCGGTGACGTCAGCCCAAGGAAACGCTTAAGTATAGGCAACCTATGTTGGCTTGAGGTGATAGCTATTTGCGTATTTCAGTTGTTGCTTTGAAATGTAATCGCAAAACTCTTTTATGCATTACTGCAACAGTGGAAATATCTTGTGTAACTTTTCTGTTTCGAACTTCTGACTTATCAACCTTGATTGTTTCGTTTCGTCTAGAAGAGTTTTAATAGTGCAGATTAAATAATATGTCATATACTAAATCATTGTAAAAACGAAGGAAATCATAAATAAGTATTCCGCATTATATAATGCTCCATGACTACAATATTTCGCTGCATATATTAACGATAACGTTAACTTTAAATAAACTTAAATATCATAATTTTAGTAATATTTATGATACTAATAAAAAACGTACCTTTTCCAAATTCTGTTCACTCTCTCTGGATTTTGCCTCAAATTTCACTTGCAGATCATTCAGCTACAAAAATATACAACAGAAAACAACACAAATAAATTATTTCAAATATAAACATTATCAATTTTTATCACTTTTTTATACTTTGATATTTTACAGATGAACAGAAAACTTGCAAATATGTTAAATAACATGAGTTATATTGCTGTCTCCTTTAAATAAATAAATATTATTTTCATGTTTTAAATATCAAAGAATTATTCCCTTGGTTATATATTTAGTGTTTTAAATAACAAAGGATCTGAATTTGGGTCTCAGGTAACGTATGGTCAGGAATTTTGTTACACATTTTTTATTCATTACACGATTGCCAGTTAAAACGGCAGACGAAGGGTATTATAAGTAGACATACAAATGAAAGAATTTATGTGGAATGTACAGTGCCGAACACTGGAACATTGGTATTTTTATTTCCTACTTTCTTCTCCATCTGTTGCATTCCAGGTCACTGGTACTAGCGCTTGTGTAGCGGCTGTTACCGTCCGGAACTCATCAGGAGTACAGCTTCATGGCCTAACATTTCTTGCAGTATATATCTTCACTCGCTGGTCCTCTCAGATAAAACCAATTGAATCTCGTTTCGAAACGCGCCAAAAACAGATGTAAAAACAGCGGCAGTTATTATTTACAGTTTACATGAATTATGACGTGCAGATAAATACATTATCCTAGAATGACACAACATATTTCCGACAGATGTAAAAAATTATTTTTTATATTTTTTATCGATAAGTGTGGAATAAAAGATTTATGTATATGTGATATGCAATATTTATATGGAAAATGTTTAAAAGGCAACAAACATATGCACAATTTCAATTTTGTAGCCATGTGGAATGAAGTTTAAGAACTTAGACGGAGTCGTGAGTTAATGTGTTATTGTAGATGGAAATGTAGCCGAGTGGCCCAGTAAAAAGCCAAAAATGGTGGAAAATTAAAAGTTATAATGGACGCGAAAGTTGCTGGTAAGGAACATGCAATCCTTGTGAGTAATATAGTCCCACAGCGTGCAACGGGAGAAGACTGCAGGTCTGTAAGTTATTCATTTCCTTTACGGCCCATTCGGCAATGACGCGGACGCGAATACAATTATCAGATAAATGTGATAACTCCCACTGCTGTAGTGTCTAGCCATGTCTATAACCTCAAAATGCACGCGGTAAAAAAGCACATCTAGAGATTATTTGCAGCCATGTACGTTTGTTATGCAGAGATAACTTGGTTATGGTGGTGTCGAGTGCCGTCAATAGCATCCACTGTTATTGGCCAAGGTTTGTTATGTCGCCCCGCATTATATAACGAGCACACAGATGGCAATACGTGTCTTCCTTATGTTGTCGCACTCCGCGTATATGATCTTACACTTCCTTGTAATTGTAGAATGGTGCTATTACTCTTTACGTTATTGTTAATATTACCTGTCCGGATTTTGTGACACATTATTATTACAGCAATAATATATTTCATATTATCAGATATCATCAGCGGCAAAGGTATTTGATAAATACCTGGTTTGTAATTTTCTGTTGCCAAGTGCTCCAGGCANATCAGATATCATCAGCGGCAAAGGTATTTGATAAATACCTGGTTTGTAATTTTCTGTTGCCAAGTGCTCCAGGCAGCAATGTTTTGTTGCAATTGGGGAGGAAGCTCGAAACAAATTACAGAATAACCTCAACGAAACGGCTTCCAAAAAAGGATGAAGATGCTCATCTGTCAGGATTAATCTTGGTGCACGAAATCACGCAGCATCATACACGGACCCAGGATTTTGTAATTTAGGAGGACCATACAGCGTCGTACAGTTACCAAATCCTTATGCACGGGATGGACGTCAAGGTATGTCGAAATACTTCCTTTAGTCTTCACGGTATTTCAAAGACAGACTCACAAGACTGCCAAATAATTTGATAATGGAAAGGGTTGCTCCCGAAGACAAACGCGGGAAACACGACAACAGGGCGAATAAAACGCCTGCACCAGTTGTTTCTATGATTGAACATGACGTTAAACCATNCATATCCCGCCAGAAAGTATCACTACTCTTTGCGAGATAATCCGGACCGCCGTTATTTACCAGAAGTTCTAACTATCAAGGATATGAATGCAGAGTTTCTCAGTTGGTATCACATAAATGTTCCCTACAAAACCTATTGTGCTATTTTAATACGTTCTATATTCACTTAGTATATCCTAGATAAGATACATGCACAGTTTACGATTCCTTGAAAAATTTTTAATGCTGCTGAAACTGACAGAGATAGGAATGACATGGAAATCCAAAAAATCGTGCACTTGAGAAAAACCGAGGCGTTCTTGAATGACAAAAGTGGTATAGTTTGCAAGCGCAGCAAGGCCTGATTAAATGCAAAATATATCTTTCCCCACACACCTTCTAACATTATATACTATTAACGTCAATTGGGGTACGTTGTATCTGGAATATATTATTTAGGGGATAACAACGTCACCATATACAGATATTGGAAACACGAGGGTAGGAAGGACCTAACCATGTTACGTCTATGATTCTCCATCACATCAACAACATTTCGCCCAATGATCAATAGGAAGAACGTGTTTTGATAAGCGACGGTTTTCCTGGTTAACATAAACAATGGCTTACATCTTGTTTGTTTGGTTCACGTTTTGCAAATATTAGAAAGAGTGATTTACTTGTTCCCAGTACGTGGCCACTTCTACCTTCCTAATGAGCAATTCTTTTCGTTGATCTCGGCACATAAAAGAATTATATAACAGCTGAAATTCCAAGAACGTGGGACTGGAAGATACTTACAGCTCGTGCTAAGCCTTCTCCCTTCAAGGTCGAAAAAGAAACTCATCATGACTTCAAAGATATTAAGAAGAGCAGTGACAGCATTTTCATGAAAACTCCTAAGCCGCCTTTCAAGCTACAAGCAGTTCGTGCCATGCAAGTCTCTCGTGATAATGCTTGTGTCAAATTGAGACACTCCTATCATGGAGACTGTAATTGTTATAAGATAACTGCGAAGAAGTTTCGTATGCCTACAGAAATGAACCATCCTCCTGCTTATGATTCAGCTCCCTGACTCAAAGCGGCTAAGATTCGAGACTTGAGAATCCTCATCCAATATTTGGAAGACCCCAACAGCCGTACATACAATGAGACCCTCTTGGGAAAACAGCAATCGCGTATTGGAGCTGACAATGTAATATACATCGTTACTGACAATGATGACAACAGAGATAGTTGTCAGGCTTAGATGCGTTCTCCGAACTAAAACAGATGTCTAGTTAAGTCTCATTCAACATTTATTCCTGATAGTTTTGAATATTATAACACATCCGGCGTTTTTTATTGATTTCTTATTGGTGTTTTTAATGTTTGAAAATACAGTTTAAAAAATTATATGGCTATACAGTTTTGAGAAATAACACTTACTAGTCTTATATTTCGTAGAATTCTGGCACAAACCCGATTAGCCAAACAAATTTCTATCACCCCAGCAAAACATCACATGCTTAAAGCAAAACCACGCTAGCGATATAATTCTTGATGATATAGGAAAAGGTAATAAAATAATGAGAATTTACTAGCATAGCATAACGAAGCTATGCATGTATTCGTGTTCTGTGAACACCCAGTAAAAACTGATTTGTTGGACATTTGTAATAAACCCCTCAATTATTATGATTGACTACCTCCAGAAAAGTTTTTTTTTTTTTGTAAAATGTAATTATAAATTACTTCTTTTTGGAGAATGAAAATGTTCTTCAAATTCTAATTAAAAATGGACTTTCATAAAAATTTTTAAAATCCTTTTAATAGTTAAATATGGGCAAAATATTTTTTATTGTTAGTAAATTGATGCATCCTTCTTTTATGCGAAACAAATGTACTTTTATCTCAATTGTGGTAGCGACTGTGATTATTTCCAATTAACTCTGAGTGATTTACAGTACAGTCAGGTGCAGTGCTCCAGTGGACAATCTACTTCTCCTTTCAAGACTTAGGGAATAAATACTTCTTAAAAAACCTGGCTCATTTTACTGCTGACATAGAGAATGTTTTACTGACAAAACACAATACTTATTAACAAGTTTGTATTTTCTTGATAAAAAACCTTTAATTTATTGAATAAAATAAGGCAAAAGCGAGATTCAAACATGCAGAGTTCAGCACGACAGCTACACATTTTGCTACTTGAGCTGCCGCACAGTTTGCCAAACCCAACAATTCGTGCTTCTCACCTTTCTTGCAATAGAAGCCGCAGAAAGGATATACTGGAATTTGATCTGCCACTCCTAGCACGCTGTCAGCCTCATGTATGACCGAAAATGGCGGACGATAATAACCAGAAATTATAGTACCATAGGGAAACCAAATATGTATATCACAAAACCTTACTTCATATTTTCACCACTCTCATATCTGCTACAGGTGGAGTGGCCAGTCGTAATTACGAGTTGAATAACACCCCCTTCTCCATCCACACACACACACGCTGTTTTTATATTTCTAATAAAATTAGACCTATCACCTCTGTGCACCTGTGCGAGGCAGGTGTTACATGTCATTCTGTGGGAGCTGTTGTATCACACCATTTTAGCACAACGTTTGTTTATGAATCCTGGGAAATATGCTTTATCCTAATAGCTGATTAAAGATTCACGGTCATTAAGGAATGTCAGTTCCCTCCTACCACATCCCGGGTTCTTTTCCACAGTAAACTACCGTTTTGTTCGCTTCTTTAGGTACATTATATGTCTGTGATTTCTTAGGTATATGTCACTGTATTTAAAGAAAAAGCATTAATATCCATTTTTAAAGTTTTACTATCTATACATTTTGGAAATATACCTTATTTTATATTTCCATATATCTGACGTGAATATTAGAAACATAGGCCTAAAACATAAAAAAAAAGAAAGAAGTAATACATACATTGAATTAATTGTGCTAAAATACATATCGAGTTCATGAAAGCAAAATATTTTTAATTGGTCATCTCATTTTCTAGCTTTTGCAAATGCACCAAAATATTTTTATTAAAATATTAAAATAATATTATAGATTTTTTTTTTGTGCCGAATAATTTTATATTTCTATCCAAAATTTCCGAAGGAAAACGTTATAAGATTACTTTCCTGTATGTGAATGTGTGCGTGTATTGGTGTGTACATTGGTGTGTGCATTGGTGTGTACATTGGTGTGTGCATTGGTGTGTGTGTCACAAAATCATTTGAACGCGTAAACAGAATTTCTTTAAATTCGGTGCATTTGTAATACTTAGTAAGTATATCCAACTTTTATAGTCATCGATCACGCAAAACTCATACTTTCAAAATTGCGGACCATTTAAAATTTAAGGAGCTACGTCATTCTTCGGGAAACGTTCAAAAGATATTCCCAAATTTAATGTGTTTATAGTGAAATATGAAGGTATTGAATTTTTAAGTGGATATTGTTGTTGATCAGACTATTTGGAAGAAAGCACTACAATAATAAATATAGCATTTACTATATATTTCCAGAAATCCTGTGTCGATTCTCGTCACATTTGGAACGTAAATAAAGTTATGGTATGCCATGTAACCATATGTAACATAAATCAATAAGGCAGTTTTTCGAAAATGCAACCATACGGCTATTTTATCTTAATGTGTTAAATCGTCGAAACCATATAATCAACCTCGACTTAATATTGTATGCCTGCAGAATACAATTATATAATGTGTCTACACGAAGTCTACAGTCAGCCATTCTGTATAATAAAGACACACTAAAAAGTGAATTTGCAAATGTTCAGAGAAATACAGTAGAAAGTACTTCGTTTGGCAAACAAGTAGAACCACAGCATGCCATATAAGTTAATATGTTTGTAGTCGGTCACAATCCTATTTTCAAAACCGCAGCAATATAAANGCATGCCATATAAGTTAATATGTTTGTAGTCGGTCACAATCCTATTTTCAAAACCGCAGCAATATAAATATTGTTCCTACGAAACTGCTAAACTAATTTTAACTAAACTTTGTATGCAGGCAACATATGTTTCTACCAACAAATAAGAATTTNCTACGAAACTGCTAAACTAATTTTAACTAAACTTTGTATGCAGGCAACATATGTTTCTACCAACAAATAAGAATTTACAGAGCTTAAGCTATATCCCATTTTGTAAGATATACCATGCATTCAAAATTTATTTTTGCGTCATATATAGANTTTACAGAGCTTAAGCTATATCCCATTTTGTAAGATATACCATGCATTCAAAATTTATTTTTGCGTCATATATAGAAAAACAACCAAGCCATTGCTATCAAATTTGGCGAAGAAGTTGTACTATCATAGGCCATACTTATTTATATGTTTTAAGTGGGCCGGACAGCCATTATGAAAATGGCTACTACATTAATATTTTAGCTAAGTATGTTATATGAACGAAGCTATGTAAACTATGTTAAATTAATTTAAATGCTGACCGAATTTATTATAAACTTCTCAAACAGAGCATCTTGTTTAGAAAATGTTGTATGAAAGCAATAAATAATAAAATGAGGCTATTATATCATAGCTCAGGAACCAACCACCCGATTTCCACCAAAATCTTTGCAACAGTAGCGCTACAGTAGGCCATGTAAACATTTATATTTTTAACGACTCAGATTAAATAATGATGGCAATGTAAATATTTAAAGTTATTAAACCTTATAATTTATTTATTTATACTTATTTCGTTTAGTTGATGGTCCGTATCCTACCTCCGTAATACAGTTGATTTCATGCTAGATTATGGGACGAGATTTTCTGGGTTATAGTACTAGGTAAGGTACGTATGTATTTGTAGATGTCTTACTACTGTTGCATTATATTTCTAAAGGCATTGCTGTCAATGAGACGTTAAGGCCTACGTATCATCTAAACATTCAAGAAATTCGTTAACAATTATTTGCGCCCATGCAGAGGAAATTAGGGTCTTTAGTAGTATCAGTAAATTCTTAATTTTAAGTAAATAAAATTATCATAATCCTACTTTTGTTATGCCTTCATTTTTTTCCTTCAGGGATTCTATCATTCCACCTTGCTGATTTATTCGTTCTTCGACTCGCAAAACCTGTCACATAAAAAAGATTACCATAAGATATATTTTCACAGTATTTTCATAATTGAATTACATTTTTATTAACTGGTAGACAAGAGAAAATGGATCAGAATGGATAAATGATAGCATCAATTGAAAAGTAACATTAGTCAGGTAATATATAAAGGCAGTATGGTACATTATAATAATTAGGTTTGACTACCATCTTATTTATAAACCGACTTCAACAAATGGCATACGTTTTAAATCTATGATTTTTCTTAGTAAAAAGACTCTAAAGAAATAAAGAAGGTCAATTATTTATAGGTCTCAAAAACTGAAATCATTAAATTGAGCAATTGAACACTCAAAATTGCGTTTTTATAAAGCAGCAAAACTTTCAGTAGACGACATTACAGTAAATGTTTGCAAGTTCACAGCCAAACGTGTGAATTATTTCTAAATTTAATAATAAACATGCATTTAGTTTACTGTAGCTTGTAAGTACATAAGAGTGCAATTGTTTATAGTTGCACGTATTTGAGAATGATCCTGTGGACACTACTCTTACACTCTCTCCTTCTCTTTCCCTATTGGCTGCTTCTACGTTTGTTGGTTATACACTCACTGTAGCTGTGAGCGTGTGCAGGTCTGTCAAGGCCTCACTGCTCTGTCTCTGCTGGCGTAGACCTTCTTGCACTGCGTCGCCGAAGCATTCCAGGGCGCGACTGACTTCTCNAGCACAAGTATGTTTAAATACCAAATCATGCTTACTATCCTAGCCACATACGTACTGGTGGCGCCAGTCTACTTGCACCGCCATCAACACTTTCCTAACATATCGGCAGTTGGGTTAAGC
>NQII01010917.1:8327-25984 GCA_002778355.1 Clitarchus hookeri
CGGCTCCGTGGAGAATGCAGGCAGCTCACTTCAACCTAATATTAAAGTAAAATGAATAATACAAAATAAAAATATCGTTCAAGTGCAGCATGTCCTCTATCATTGACACGGGGACTGGGTATTTGGGTGGCCGCCCGGGACGCATGTTCCACAAACAATCCTTTAGCGGTGCATGGCGCTACACTCCCACGCTACCCAAGTGGACGCTGGTTTTATAATTTAGCAGCTAGAAAAATCAAAAATAAATAAAGAAATAATCACCTGAACCTTAGAAAATAAAAGTAAAAATTAGACAGCTAGCTAAATAAAACCCTAAACAGTAACTTTAAAAGCCATGTCCTATTGAGATTAAATATTTTACAAAATAACTTAATAAACTTGAATCTAACTTTAACTTTATATTTAAAAATAACTGAGGCCAGTTAATATTTGGAATGGCTAACAAATAGATTGGAATAGTATTTTTTTTTTAAATTGAATGGACTATAAAATATATTTTGTTCAGGGCAGAAAGAGGTACGTGATTCCCTATTTGACAGAAGAAAAAACTCACATGAATAAAAAATATTCTCCACGCAGTATTGTTTCCTATCGTACCGTCACATGATGTCTGAGAAAATGAAAATAAAATTGCGCGGCGTGTGACCGGAACTTCCGGTGATCGACCACACCTGCCACCATTGAGGCAGGATGTCGTCTGCCAGCTCGAAAGACACCTGCCGAACGAATAAGAAACCTTCCGCAGTATGACGTAACCAATCAAAAACGATGCTCAAGTCCAAAGAATCGCTCGGACATTCAGCGAATGGAAAAGGTTATATCAGAGGGATCGCCACTCAGTTTAATTTCTGTGCACTTAACCTATTCTGTGGAAGCATAATTAAAACTGTCTCCACTGAAGTAATTGTTAATGGGCACCAGAAAAAAACGCAGGTTCCAACATCGCACTTCGAACTTCTTTGCTTCAATGCCTCAAACACGCGAACACAGTCAAATATTTTTTGTTGTTACAAAAACAAACTTTGGAGGCTAGTTGCCAAGATTTTGTGGTAACTATTCAGCTAAAATGTCGTGTACTTACAACACATTATTTTATAAAATATACGAAATTGTTCATGTAGCTCAGTATTTACACTGAAGAGCCAAAAAACTGGTATAGGCGTGCGTATGCAAATAGCAGAGGTATGGAACCAATCAACGTAACGCGATGCGGTCGGCAGCTAGATCGGTTACTACTGCTACAATGGCAGGTTATCAATATTTAAGTGAGTTTGTACGTGGTGTTATAGTCGGCGCACGAGAGATGGGAGACATCATCTCCGAGGTAGCGATAAAATTTGGATTTTCGCGTACGACCATTTCACGAGTGTACCGTGAATATCGGGAATCCGGTAAAACATCTCATCTTCGACATAGCTGCGGCCGGAAAAAGATCGTGAAAGAACAGGACAAACGACGACTGACGAGAATCATTAAACGTGACAGACGTGCAACCCTTTCCAAATTGGCGCATATTGGATTTGTGGACTGCCCTGCAGGATTCATGGTGTTAATTGCCTCCTGCATACCTTCAGACATTAGTCGAGTCCATGCCACGTCGTCTTGCGGCACTTCTGCGTGCTCGGAGGGCCCTACGAAATATTAGGAAGATATACCAGTTGTTTTGGCTCTTCAGTGTATAATAAACTTGAAATGTAGAAAACCTGAATAAAAAAATACAACATGAGGTTTACACATTCAACACTAACGTTTTCTGAAATTTACTGTAATTTATTTTTAGTATTACTAACATTTATGTGCCAACTAGTGTCCAAAGAATTCCTTGTAGAAACTCAGAAAATGTTTTACAGTGTAGAGTCCTTGTGTCTGATTGGCTACGTCCTGCTGTGGGAGGTTTCCTATTCGTTCGGCGTGGGTCTCGCGATTTGTCTGATTGGTGAATGGCACTCTGACACATTGGCGGCNCGTCTCGCGATTTGTCTGATTGGTGAATGGCACTCTGACACATTGGCGGCACGTGAAGCCATTCAGTGGATGTCTGGATACAGCTGACACATTTGCTTCTATTCACGTACCTATACATCCTACGATGGTACGAAAGGAAACAAGATTGGCCGACTAATCACTTTTGTATTAATAATATTTTTTCTTCATNATGTTTTACAGTGTAGAGTCCTTGTGTCTGATTGGCTACGTCCTGCTGTGGGAGGTTTCCTATTCGTTCGGCGTGGGTCTCGCGATTTGTCTGATTGGTGAATGGCACTCTGACACATTGGCGGCACGTGAAGCCATTCAGTGGATGTCTGGATACAGCTGACAAATTCGCTTCTATTTACGTACCTTTACATCCTACGATGGTACGAAAGGAAACAAGATTGGCCGACTAATCACTTTTGTATTAATAATATTTTTTCTTCATACGACACCGTTATGCACCGAACAAAGTGTAGTTTATNGCTTCTATTCACGTACCTATACATCCTACGATGGTACGAAAGGAAACAAGATTGGCCGACTAATCACTTTTGTATTAATAATATTTTTTCTTCATACGACACCTTTATGCACCGAACAAAGTGTAGTTTATAGCCATCTCGTTATCAGAACGAAATATTATGTTGGGCAATTTGCTAACTGATAACATTCATGCTAGACTTTGTACTTGGGGTGTGGACCCCTACCTTCACTGTCAGAACCAACAAAAATCTTCAGCGGTGCTCGGTAATAATAATGACTAGAGACCTGAAGAATTCGTGATTTATTTTGAGACAAGCTAGAATTCAAAACACGTGTGTTTATACAACTTAAGACATTGGTCCACACTGTGTTTGACACCTCCTGGAGAACGCTGGTCTAATCGTCGCCTTCCATTGTGACAGGAGACGACCAATGTGCAGTTAATATCGGTATATTTGTACATAAGACTGTAGAGTTTAGCCTGCAGGTCATTGAACTCGCGAATTTTTCATGTGTCTAATAATGACAGTGAACCGTAACGAAGCTAGCAGCTAAGGCACGACTTCAACTTCTAACAAACAGTGATACTCACACGACCGGCTTCTGATGTGTTTGGTGTGTACGGCAGACTCCATGAAATGACTGACGTTGCAACATGTACACTATTATGTACAGCACTAGAGGAAGGGTTGAGTTGATAGATTTGGGCGGCTCTTAACAACAACGTATGGAGAGCCGATGAGGGTGAAGTGAGGTGAGAATTAAACAGCATCGGAATGCAAGGCCAGGGGAAACAGGAGATCCCGAGAAAATCCGCCGACCAGCGGCATCGTCCGGCACGATTATAACTTGCGAGAAACCGGAGTGACCCCGACGGGGATTGAACCCAGTTCGCCTTGGTGGAAGGCTAGCAGCCCCACAGCTCAGCCACCGTGGCCCCACTAGTGGAACGGATAAACTAACTGGACGAGCGTTTGATTACACTGTTCACCAAAATATCGCATCCCGACAGCGTAAGACGTAAATAACAACTGAGTAATATATTCTTAGTCAAATGCACACTAAATCCTTTAAGGCCTGCTTGCATTTATGGTTTCAAGTGCTAAAATTAGACATTTTTTGGTGCGTGCTGTAATTTCGCTGATGGCTACAGTACCTCATATGCAGCATTCTTAACCTGCTCAGTCACTGTTTACAGAATCGAGGACACGTTAAAAATGAATTATATTATGGCCGGTGGCGTACACAGCAAAATATCAGTGCCCAGTGCTGATCGGCAGGTTTTCTCGGGGATCTCCCATTTCCCCCACCCTCTCATTCCGGCGTTGCTCCATTCTCACATCACTTCACCCTCATCGACTCTCGATACCTTGATGTTTAGAGCCGCCCAAATCTCTTCACTCACTCATCAGTGCCCAACACTTTGAGAGTCTTCCTTGGGGCTGCTCTTAAATGTTGAATTTTCCACTCATCTTTGACATAAATGGTTAGGGCCAGTGACTTTTCACCAAAAAATCGGAGCACACAGTAGACTTCAATACTATATACACACCTCAGCTGTTGTTATACCTCCATAGGCTGCTGGTGCCGTGTCCATTTTTGACCAAGCCACTCATGACTAAGTAACTCCGACACTGAACCTTCGTGATTCGTACGCAAGCGGTTAACACGGACCAGAACATTTTTTTAGCCAATCAAAGAAGCTAGATGACTCTAAAGTGCTTTGGATTGTATCTTGTCTCAAAATCTTTTCGCGAAATATCACTGCCCCTATAAATTCTTAATATCAATATGATTGATGACGCAGCACGCAGCCCGTTGTTCGCTTGTTGTAAGAAGAAACGATGAACACACAAGTACAGCGCATGCCAGGAAATTACGTGACTGTAACACTTGTCTACGGAAATTAATGTTTGACATAACGGGTTAAACTGGAACAGTGGCATAGTTTACAGATGAGCTACCGACGGGAAAGATCCATGGGCTTGGAGTCTCATTGGTTATTGCACGTCATGGAACTCTACAATCGGTCGGGCTGCCATATAGCAAGTTAGTGTCCAGAAGCTGATTGGTGAACGACGATCCGTCATGTTGCTGGCCATTGAAGCCATTTTGCTGGCGTGTATGCCTGGAGTTGGCAGTTCACTCTACAATTTTACCCATGTGTTCTTAAGTACTCTGTGACTGGACAATTGAACCTCGCGATGTACCGTACCGGACAAAAATAAACTTACATTGTAATATGCACACAACTGCGTAGTGTATTCACAGTTTCTTCACACTTTTTGAAACAAACCTTTGAAAAATCACCCCATGTATGACTTCTTTGGTTTTTTCCTAGATATGCGATGTATAACAATCGTTTTATACTCCTGTCAACATAAAACTATCATATTTTTGATAAAATTGAACTTTTACTTAAATTTTATACATTAATTATAATATTTCATTTCTTATTAATGTGAATAAAATCAGGGGGAAATAGGTGTGTTGGTAATGTCTAGTAAGAAATAGTTCTTATGCAAAATGTTGCCACACTGCGTGCGCACGAATGCGGTACGCTGTATCTTTGGAGTAATTTGCCAGACTTAGTTAAGCGTTGTTCGCATGAGGCGGAGGAATACCCTGGAAGTAGAACATCAGCAGGGCTTCAGAAAAGTTGGAAGTAACAGTGAATCGACTCCACACTGGATTTGAACTGCGTTAAACCTCGAGATTGTGACGGTTGTGTGGAGAAATAAAAGTGGGAGTTTGCTGCAGTTCGACAGGAAATATTTGCGGTTGTCGGCAAACACGACCAAGGACAACGCGAGGCTGTGAGTGACAAGGTAAAGCTGTCCCGGCGACGCTGTCGAGCTCCTTGGAGGACGGAACCCCCAGTTCTGTGTCTAGCCACAGAGTAGTTAAGAGTACAGAGGTGAAATAGCCACTTATTCCGCCAGCTACACCCGCACACGCTATGAAAATGGCGTAATTCACCACCAGCATGTCAGAACTAAGGATGCGGTAGACCGATCTCGCTGGCTGCGCACAACCAGTCTCCTTGTTCCAACATTGAAGTGCTATTCTGCCATCACGCCTAGCAAAAATTGCGTGGATTGTATTTGAGTTTATAACACTGTTTAGTAAACAATCGCTTTGAGATGTTTGTATACTTCATATAACCAGTTTGGAATGCAGTTATATTAATTTAAAATTGTTGGAAGTATTTTATTAATATAAAAGTGCTTGTCTTTTGAAAACTAATATATTAACAAACACGTTCATCANAAATTGTTGGAAGTATTTTATTAATATAAAAGTGCTTGTCTTTTGAAAACTAATATATTAACAAACACGTTCATCACTGCTGACCATGTGACTTTGACAGTTGTGTTGGTTTGGGGCAGGTAAATAATGTTGACTACATGCGCAGAAGACGAATAAGCGGTCAGCCTCATCTTTAGTCTATGATCGGAACGCCATTCGCCAATCAGCGACTGTTAACTTACTCACTGTCTGGCAGCCCAGCGAATGGAGAAACTTTCGCGGGACGCAGTAGCTAGTCATATACGATACCCGTTCCCAAAGCCTCGCACAGCCAATTAGAGAATAGGTAGGTCTACATCAAAATAACCGCCACTTAATTTCGCCTTTATGTACTTATCTACTCTGTGATATTTAGTTGTAGCCTGTATGGAACTCTTTCCGCGAAAATCATGTGACCGTAACCATTACCTTAAAAATTACCTATGTCGACCGATCATATACTAAAGATGTGGTTGACCGATTCTTTGTCTTCTGCGCATGTGCCCAACTTTGACCTGCCCCAAAACAACACAACTGTCAAAGTCACATGGTCAACACTGTAAACGTGATTGTTTATATCTTAATTTTTCAAAAGACAATCACTTTTGTATGAATAAAATACTTATACTTTTGTAATGTCCAAAAATGATATTTAAATTTGTATATTGTGTAGAGATAAATATTTCCAGCGCACGTCTGTATTTGTTACTCAAGATTTGGTTAAACTTCATTATTATTAGGGACAACCGATATTTGCGATAACATTTCAAGACCAGACGNTGTTACTCAAGATTTGGTTAAACTTCATTATTATTAGGGACAACCGATATTTGCGATAACATTTCAAGACCAGACTTATTTCACAACACTTTAGCTCAGATCCACTTTCGTGATTGGATTATTGCATTGTGGGGTGTCTGCGCGTGAATCGCAGTACTTAAGTTACCTAACTCTGATTGGCCAGTCAAGTAGGAAGATCTGTCCTTGCGAAAGACATCCTGCCAAGGAAAAGAAAACTGCTGCAACGTTCGTAGGCTATTGGAATATACATTGTGNTGTTACTCAAGATTTGGTTAAACTTCATTATTATTAGGGACAACCGATATTTGCGATAACATTTCAAGACCAGACGTATTTCACAACACTTTAGCTCAGATCCACTTTCGTGATTGGATTATTGCATTGTGGGGTGTCTGCGCGTGAATCGCAGTACTTAAGTTACCTAACTCTGATTGGCCAGTCAAGTAGGAAAATGTGTCCTTGCGAAAGACATCCTGCCAAGGAAAAGAAAACTGCTGCAACGTTCGTAGGCTATTGGAATATACATTGTGCGGAAATATTTTCGCGAAATTCGGGTGTCCTTAATAGCCATTGTTATTTCTTATGTTGTTGTTATTTCATTTTCTCGCTAACTTTGTAACTACTGTAATAAATATCGTTCCCATTTATGCTAATTGAACCGTGTACAAATATAGTATTAAAAATATGTTGAACTATTTTAGGAACACCCAAATTTCGCGAAAAGATTTCCGCACACGCTAGATTTCAATACTCTATGGACGTTCCAGCAGTTTTCTATTCCTTATTGGTAGCGTATCTTTTTGAGAAGACATTTTGCCACTTGACTAGCCAATCAGAATTAGGTAACTTCAATGCTGCACGTCTGTGATTCGCGTGCAGACACCTAAGACGTGTAACACGGTAACCATCCAATCACGAAAGTGGATCTGAGCTAAAGTGTTGTGAAATCCAACTGGTTGTGAATTCTTTTCGCGAAAATCGGATGTCCTTAAGTATCAGCTTTGCTTCGTAACTATTATTCACGCACTACAATTGTGTTTACAAGAGCAAACATTACAAATTCAACTGTGTTTGGCATTGAGCGTTCATAAGCAAGCCTATTTGAGTGGAAAAAACGTTAGAAAATAAATATACATGTCACGAAAAATTATTTCATTTTATAATTGCCTCCTTTCTTTTAAGTAAACTGCGCAGAAAAACACTACAAATAATATTTTTAATTATTTCGCTATTTTTCATATTTAAATAAAGTTTTAGCGTAAGCCAACGTTTTGCTAAATACAGTTTACAACAAAATATTTAACAAAATGTGAAAATAGTTCGTTATGTTTCCTCACTAGTTCTTAGAAAAGAATTTATTATTTACGTAGGTTTCTATCGAAATACATATTGGAAGATTTGACACAATTATGTAAATTTTATGAAAATTGCAGTTTTTCCATTTGCTTACATACGAAACGGGAAAATTCGGTACAGTACACCCTGATGACGAAAATTTGTAGTTTCAAAACTATAATCATTGTACTTTCCAAGGTGAGTATAATAAACCGTAAGCGAGGTAATTAAAGGCGGATAGAGTTACTCAGTCAGGCGCGAGGAAGGAAGCGGTCAGTATGTGATACGTCGAGCAGAAGGAAAGAGGGTTTAATGGTCTGCACCAAGCACAGCAGAAAACAACGTACAGTGGAGGAAGTACCTCACGCGTGGGTTACGTTGTTCTTTGTTAAATCCATATTCCGTACTTACTGCCAATAACATCAAGCGAAAGCACTTGTTTCGTTGGAAGACACACATGAATTTACGCGGAAAGATTTCCGCACATGTTAGACTTCAACTCCCTACGGCCGTACCAGCAACTTCCTTTTCCTTATTGGCGACGTGCCTCTGTGAGAAGACATATTCCTACCAGGCTGGCCAATCAGAGTTAGGTAATTTCTATACCANTCTTTATGAGAAGACATTTTCCTACCAGGTTGGCCAATCAGAGTTAGGTAAGTTCGATACTGTGCGTCTGTGATTCGCGCGCGCACACGCCTAAGAAGCGTAACGCGAAAACCATCCAATCACGAAAGTGGATGTGAGCTAAAGTGTAGTGCAGTACAACGGGTCGTGAAATATTTTCGCGCAATTCGGGTGTTCCTATTCATTGGTCTTGTAACGTGACAAACTTATACCGACACTAGTATACACTGCCCAGCAAACATATTTCGTACGTTGCAACGCTTTAAACGATATGTTAATCCGCGATTAAAATGTTTGACAGACCATCCCATTATTCGTCTGGAGTTATTTCGAAAAACTATGGAAAACCAATCAGGATTCCGAGACCAAGTGTCGAGCCCTGGTCCTTCCTAACGCAAGGCTAGCGTGTTACCATTGGGCCACTTAGCTAGGTTTACACGAAATGTTGTTGTAAATAAAAAAAAGGGGTATTCTGAAAATAAATGCTAAACTTTTTTTCGTGAATAGTAATATCAAAAGCGATAACATATTTTATTGTAATTTTAACTAAAAATGAAATCTAAAGCGTAAAGTACAACTATATTTTTGTGACTTTTTATTTTATGTCACGTTTAAGTAAATTTTTAATTATACATATCGACATAATATACGAGTCTTGATCCAGTTCAATGCCTCGCATATGCAATTAGAAAATCATATACTTTCATATACGGGGTCACGTGACTGAGCGGTTAACCTGCTCGCCCCCTACTAAGGCGAAACCGGGTACGATCCCTGGCCATGTTACTCCCGGATCTTCGCAAGTGGGTGCCGCTGGTCAGCGGGTTTTCTCGGGATCACCCGTTTCTCCCGCACTTTCATTCCGGCGCTGCTTCATCATCACCTCAATCACCCTCATCGGTTGTCAAGACCTCACCGTTAAGAGCCGCCCAAATCTCTTCACTCACTCACTCATGTTCGAGGTTGCAAAGTTTCGATGAAACACACAACCTGTATAGGATTTGCTGCAGGAGTAAACGGCTGTTTCATCTCTGTATACTTGAATGTTCTGTGATGGTGTGTAACCTTTGCTGACTGTGAAAGCTCGTGCAGGTGCACTTGCGTTGACATCCAACCGCCGACGGCGCGTACTAGAAGGGACGTCATATCCCGCGACCACGTGCAGGGCCACACGACCAGCGGGCACGACCTTGCAGCCGATAGCTGTGGTTCCTTCCTACCTGTCACCCGCTACAAGGTCGCACTGTGCTTCCGCCACGGCCGGCCGCTAAACACAGTTTCGGCGCCGCCAAAGTTGACCAAACACAGCGCCAACAGTAGAACGGCTGTGGTGATTAGGAAACCGGGATATCATTGTCCTCCGACGTCTTGGATTTCCACTGGTTTTTATTTAAAACGTGGATTTTTATTTTCATAATAAATCTACATCCGAAAAATTTCAAAAAATTTCGAAAGTAAATATATTCATTCAGATTACATTATTTTATTTCTGTCCTTGCCTTTTAATTTTTGCACAACAGCCGCAATACTGAAATAAACTAACATCTTTACTGCTTTTTTTAAAAGTGCAAAATAAAAAAAAATTCTTGTGCTTTACCGTTTTACTAATTAGGTTTATAATTCCCATATTAAAGTTCATGGATTAAAATGCTATATTTCTCTGCAAAACATGGAAAAGTTCAAAAATTTTCAACTAAATTATTATTTTTAAAAGTATTGTTCTCTATTTTTAGTTTTTCTGCCTTTACACTTTTATGGCCATTGCCATGCAGACAATTGAAATAAAAGCTGAAATAATTGAAGAGTTCCAAAATACTTATAAAACACTTTATTCCCGTAAAGTTTTAAAATGTTGTCGATATCTGGTCCATTACCGCAGTAAAAATTAAAAGCAATATATACGTTTACATAGTGTATACATACACAATATATATAGTAGATATATACAGTATATATACATTATATACAATATATATCCAACAGTTTATTTCATCTGGCTTTTCAAACTCAAACCTACTCACGTTAGGGGCCCAAAAACTAAGAAGAAATACATAATCTAGCAATTAAAAATTATATTTTCAATTCAATGTTTATTTAATGAAATGGGGCATATCTGTTTTGTATGGAAAAATAAAAAGTTAAAGGTTAAAATTATTTTTAAAATCACAGGTTTAACTTTGCTTAAACAAATAGTTGTATAGATATTGAACGTGCAAAGGTATGCAAGGAAGTTTGCAAAGCAGACGCCGCCGTTTGTGACGTGCATGTAAACAGCGTTGTCCTCTTCACGCATTACGGGTCAATGCAACGCCGCTCTACTTAAAACGGGTATTAAATGAAGCAAAAGCAAAACAGCACAGTACGTGCCACTTCGCAGTGCGCTGGTGTCAGCTGATCTTGTCCGTCGTACTTCTGTCAGAGTTGAACCCGTCAATATCTGCATTTTGGGTTCGTATATATCGCTTGCCTTATTGAAATCAGTAACAGTTTTTTTCTTGTTGCTACTTTTCTTTTCACTTAGTTCGTCTAGTGTTTATGTAGGTGTTCGGCAATGAAGGAAAACATTTGACGGCATTTTGACCAACGTCAAATGTCACAGAAACACGTACAAGCAGTGACATCGTACACTGAACGCTACACTGATCAACGGTGTCCTTCGCTTATCACTGTTGATAATTCCTCGTAGGAACAGGGAGCTGGAACCCATACAAGCGTTGACACTCGAATATAGCCACTAGCTGTGTTGTTTGTTTTTGTTTCGTTTAACTCCCGCTCTAAGTGCCAGTGACATCGCGAGCTACCGTTGTTTGCTGTTTGCATACACGTCACAAACGGCGTTTGCGCTGCCAAAGATTACGGGTTAAGTATCTCTTAATGGTTTAGGTAAGTGAAATCAATTCGCTCATCTATAATTTAGCCTCTAATTTTCACTTCGTTAGAAAGAAAAATGCATATTCCATTGAAAAATAAATAACTTATTGAACACGGTGTTGAATGTAATATTTTATGAATCTANAAAGAAAAATGCATATTCCATTGAAAAATAAATAACTTATTGAACACGGTGTTGAATGTAATATTTTATGAATCTACTGGATTGTGTATGTCTCCTCATTTTGTGAGTTACTGAGGTGGGTGCATTCTTATTCTGCGACCATGTGCGCTCTCCTTCTTATTCAAAACAAATTTTAATACATTTTTACATAATTTAAAATTCGGCTATTTTAGAGATCTTGCCAAATTTAATACCCAGACATTGCTTTGTATACATTTTGCGAATGATGCACTGTTTTTCATCTGTTATTTTCTTTCTTATTATTCTTTTAATGCCATAAATAATAACGCTTGTCTGAATATTCCAGTAAATAACCACAGAAGTCTTGATACTTTCTGTGCTCTGTTTGATAATAGATTATTAAAAAGATGCTTTCATAAGTATAATAAGTTATGTAGTGAATTTAAGTCCTCTATTGACCATTTTCCAGCAGGATAATTTCCGGCCCCACACTGCACGGGTATCTCTGACCTGCCTCCGTGACGTCAACATGCTTCCTTGGCCAGCAAGGTCCGCAGACGTCTCGCCCATCCAGAACGTTTGGGACCAGATTGGACGGCAACTTCGGCCAGCGGAAACTACAGCGGGTTTGGAGGGTCAGTTGCGCTTACTGTGGCAGGATCTTCCTCAGGGGAACATCCGACGTCTGTATGCCTCCATGCCCGACCGTATCGCCACCTATCTCCGTGCTGTGTGGCCTAACACCATATTAAGTGCATCCTGCAAGTTTTGGTCCCCTGCACAATATGCTTGGTGTAGTACAATATTTTTATGTTTTCTGAATGCATACTAACTTCTCCTGTGCCTGTACCCACTAACGTGCCCGCGCCTCTTATGGCACCTTCAGAGTGATTCGTTTTTTTGTAAATAAGTGTTTTTATTATTAGGAACACCTGAATTCTTCGCAAGCTATATTCCAACATTATATTGTCCGTGTACTGTCATCACACGTAGACCCACTAGAAAACACCGAAAAGTTTTTATGCCAAAATAACTTAAAAACACCTAGTGTTTTGATTATTTTATGAGAAGCTGCGGAAGGATCTGAAACGGGCCATGTAATTGATCGGCTACTGTGTGCTGTGATAGATGCTCTATAGGCCCTGTCACACTGTCAAATTATTCCGTCAAACTACATCAAATAAAAATGGTAATATAAAACGAGATGTTTCTGACGTTGCCATGTTGGCCAGGAAAGCGTGTAGGCTTTAGTTTAAATAAAACATTTTGAAAATTGGANTTCAAATAAAAATGGTAAAATAAAATGAGATGTTTCTGACGTTGCCATGTTGGCCAGGAAAGCGTGTAGGCTTTAGTTTAAATAAAACATTTTGAAAATTGGATGAGTTCTAAATTTTTTTTGACATTTAACGGGCTTAGCCAATCAGAATCGTGGATGACAAAAATGGCCGTTTGTGACATCACGAAACTTAAATATAGCGCAATATTGCTGGAAACGAAATAAGGTTATTAAGATAATTAATTTATAAAGGAGTTCTTTGACCATGAATGCTGTTTGAAGTGATTAACACACAAAAACATTAAGAACTAAGAAACATTAAATTTCATTGTGTTGGAAATATAGCTGATAACAATAATTTAAATTTTGAATTTAGTAAAAAGGTGAAAACAAGTTNGGGGGGGGGGGGGCACAGAACCACAACAAAAGTATCTAACTGATAAAATCAATTTTAAATAAAAATTAAGACTATATCCTCCCCTTAAAAAAGCGTGACATATTTTCATATACGTTAAATGTTAATTGATCGACTTTATCGAATGGAAATATTTAATGGCCGTATTTCGTTTTGAAATAATTTTATTGTCAAATATAGTTGAAGGCGAAAATTTGACAGTGTGGCAGGGGCGTATTGTCTGGGCCGCCGGCTGGCAAGTAGGTTACCAGGCGCTGATTGGCAAACGACGTTCCAGTCATTTTCTGCCCGGTGACGCCATTTTGCTGGCGTGTGCAAATGAATATCGCGGTACAAGCGGCTGTTTCACATCTAACCTATGGTTAAAATTAACACTTTTAAAAGAGCGTGGTTTTTTTCTAATATTGATTTCAAAATTTTTTAGCTGACCGCGAAGGAGCTATGTGCAACATCACCGCTCCCAATGTGTCTCTGCCTCGGAATGTTCATTAGTTTTTTTAATTTTACTATCTGCGGATCTGGGCTCCAGGAGAGAGCGGGGCGTGTCGACACGGCTGCGAAGTCACGCCGCGTGTGCGTGTGCGTGTGCGTGTGTGGGCGCACACCCAGGCAAGTGCGCACTCCTCTCGCAACAGCCGGCGGCGCCAGCTCGCGTGTACTGGAGCGAGGACGACTGTGACGCAAGCACGCTCCCAAGACACTGCTGTAATGAGGGGGGAGGAGGTGACGGCTGTCTCCCCCTCCCTCCTTCCCCATAAAGTAATACCACTGATGACAGTCCGCGGAGACGTGAAGTTCAGTCAAAGAGTAGATAAGTACAGGTGCGGGCGGAGGTTCTTTTTACGTGGGCTATAGTGTTTTTCTAAGATCCTGTCGAACGCTAGTCGATATTTATTTCTAAAACGACAAATTGGCGACGAGGATAAGGCAGTTATAAAATGAACAGCTATTTGACAGTTACAAAAAGGTAAAATGAAGTTTTCTATATAAAGCCACAAATTACCTTAGGAGTAACTCCACACCGACATTCCAGGTAAACTATTTTTCACTCCATTCAAAACCTCATCTTAAATACTTTGCTCCATATAGCTTACAATATCCTTTCAATATTTTATCATATAAACAAAACTTAATGCAGAACAGTTTGAAAAACTGTAAGGATTGCAACAACAACAATTCCGAACTACAATGTATCATGATGTGACCGGACCTTAGCTGAACGGCCTGCCTGATCACACCTTCAAACGTTGAACCAGGACACAAGCGTAATAGCAATAACACCTTGCGAAAGATAGTAGCCTAAATCCCTTCCACCTGCCAGTTAATGAGGCCGAAAATATTAAACAACGCGCCCGATATAGACCAACGTAACACTGGGAGCCAGGTCTTTTGCCATCGGGGCGGCGGACCAAGAAGACTTGTTGGGTGTGTCCGGCCGTCGTTAACCGCCTCCTAGAATCAGCCTCCGGCAACGTGAACAAGGTGGGGACTTTCCAATTAGATTGTGACAGTAATGGTGTGAGGTATTAAATCTTAACATAATTAATAAGCATCTTGGTATTCAATTTAAGCTCCCCCGATCAATAGTCACGTAAATAGTTATTGTCTAATCCTTATGTTCAATAAACTCCATCTTATACTGCTTAGTTCTACCTAATCATAATTCATTATTAAGCTACGCCCTTAACCCCTTTCATGTATGAATTGGAATAAAAGTAAACTCATAACAATGGTGGATGCTTGGTTCCTCCCTACCCTCTCGCTTCCTTGCATCAGTTACTCTACCATCAACCCCCATTTCAATAAATTCCCCACCCACCCATGCTAATTTCCGTATTAATAATAGCAACATTTCAGGCACGTCCACTTTTAACATTTAAACTTTCAGCTTTTAAGTAGCAGTGTAACTAAAATAATGTCATAATATATACTTTTAAAATGTTTTAGATTTAAGTAATAATTTACCTTTTCAGCCCAATATCTAAACATACGAAGTAATTATTTGAAACATACATAACAAACAGTATTAAAATTTAAAGAATTTCAGTGTGAACCGCAAGTCCCTAGTTGCGTATATATACTTGTAAACAATTTACCTCAGCAATGCCATTCTATAAATTTAAATTAAGATATAAATTACCTGTGTGCGCTGGATGTAGTTATCTTAAATGCAACTATTACTCTGATAGTAATTCGTGAGCATTTTCATTAAATTAACTTTCAACTGGAGCGCTAATTTAATAAATTACATGCAGTATATAATATTGCACGTAGTTATATATTGCTGTGCAGAAACAAAATAAAATTAAAAAAATATATTTTTTGATACTTTCCCTTCAGTCTACACACTGCATATTTAAGAAACTTCTCATAACATGCATAGAAATAAGGAATAAAAGTTAACTACGAGATTTTAGTATTCCGACGTAAAGCCAGTGTCACGTTATTAGATTCCATATGGGAGGACGAGACCTCGCGACTACTGCCAGGCGACGCGACCCAGTTGCAAGGTGCCGAGGCAACACATTTCCTGCATCAGCACTTCCCCGCGGATCGAGTGCCGCAGTGTTTGCGAAAAGCCGTGCCAGCACGCACCAAGCAAATGTTTCCCCTTGCCCACTTTAAACGTTAGCCAAACCTCGTGGCTTTCGGACGTGCGAGAGACACGCCGTGCCAGTCAAACTGTATTGTTTGATGCGCAGACTGCTAAACCTGACGTGAGAAGGAATAATTGTGTGCAATGTCAAGGGTATTTAACGAAATGGGAATAGTTCCTGAGACACAACCACTTCGACTGTGTCCACATATGGTTTACCCACATCCACCCGACTGTCAGGTGTACTTACCCAGGAGGTCAAACCTTTTGTTTCGCGTGAGACGCGGAGCAATCTTTGGGCCTCTGGCGGAGTTGAGGCCCGACCAGAGGGGCCTTTCTTCTGTGCTCTACTGGCCTTGAAAGAGTTCAGGGAGTAGGGGCACAATGTGGATGCGTTGGACTTTTGCTGTGGGTAATTTCTATACTACACAGTACTGTTCCAACATTATGCTGGCTAGTGACGTCATTTTGCTGGCGTGTGCAGGTGGAGTTCACGGTATAAGCGGTTGTTTCACCTCTGTATTATTAAGCATTCTGCAGTGACGCATAGCGTACATGTCACACGTCATAACAGAGGACAGTGACCGGTTGCAAGGCGTACAGGTGTTGGCATTTTTTTGACATTGATATTTCCACACCAACCCTTACAACTAGTTGTGCAACTGACTTCACACCAAATGTGTAAGGGGTGCCTCGCCAATTGCTTTGAGTGTTGGCAATACGATCTGTAAGTTACAAGACTCCACAGTGGTTATTGGTTCCTGCTGCGTGCACAGAGAGAGAGAGAGAGAGAGAGAGAGAGAGAGAGAGAGTACAGTAAGATGGGACAAGAAGGCGTATCGGGTAAGACTTTGTGTTCCTTGGTAAATCATTTACAGCAGTTGGTCATGCTGTTTTGACGGACGAAGGTGTCGTGGCCGAAAGTAAGTTGGTATATTCATAATGAAGTATAGATCTCATAGCTCCGTAATGAGGTACTTAACCTTTTGAGACATTTTGAATAATGAAGTAGAGAGGTTTAAGCGGCTCTTAACCACGAGGTCTTGAAAGCCGATGAGGGTGAAGCGAGGTGAGTATTGAGCAGCGCCGAAATTCGAAGGCGGGGGAAACGGGAGATCCCCGAGAAAACCCGTTGACCAGCGGCATCGTCCGGTACGATTCCCACGCGCGAAAATCCGGGAGCGACCCGGCCGGGAAACGAACCCGGTTCGCCTTGGTGTGAGGCGAGCACTCTAGCCACTGCGGCAACCACAGCTCACTTTTTGAATAACGTTTTGCTTTGTTAACTTAAAGCTATTTTGACTCCACTTTTATGGTTAAGACGTCTGCTCGAAACTGTGGTAGTACAACAAGAACTAATGTTTCACAGCAAAATATTTTGCCACTACCGAGAAGAAAAAAAGACTCAAGAATGGGCGGAGGGAATTGAAAGAATCGTATATTGCGTCTGTAATATCATATTAACAAAACATGCTTTTCCGGGCACGAGTCCCCTCTTGAAAACCACCGGTTTGCCGTCCCGCGCAACATACTAAGTGTTGTCGACAGTGTTTTGAATCACGTCATCTGTGTTTGTAGGTATACAAAAGCCGGGAAGCACGCACTATCACATGGTAGAAAAGTACTCGGAGTCGAAATGGCGTGGCGGTTTATTTGGTGTGGTCGCACNGGAAGCACGCACTATCACATGGTAGAAAAGTACTCGGAGTCGAAATGGCGTGGCGGTTTATTTGGTGTGGTCGCACTCGTTCTCTGGTTGGCTGAGCGAGGATTTGTGAACGGCTCTTACGTCTGATTGGCTACTGCGTCCCGCAAAAGGTTCTCTATTGGTTGGGCTGCCGGT